>CAUYON010074401.1:0-139564 GCA_963573935.1 Arctocebus calabarensis | reverse complement strand
TTCTTTTGGAAATAAAACCTTTATAGTTGCCTTGTTTTTAGTATTTTGAAGCATGAGAGATGACTCAAGGGAACAAAGGTTAGTGGATCAGCTATATTGGAGATGGTGTAGTTAAAAAGTAATAGCCTGAACCTGAAAACTCCCTTTATGTTTTTTTTTTTTTTTAAATGAAGTCATTTGTACATAGATGATGAATACATTTATGTCATTATGGGATTCAGTGTGTTGATTATTTGTACAAATTGGAGTGCTTACATCCTACTAATCAACATATTCTTCACCTCATTTACCCAATTACAGCATTAAGGCATTGGTATTCTACACCTGATAGATCCAACTTGAACTTGCAATATGCTCCTTAGGTGTGGTCCCCCTACTAACCCTCCCTCTGTCGACCCACCCCCACTTCCCCTCTCCCTCCCCTTCTTCTTTTCATCCTAGGCTATAGTTGTGTTTCATTTTTCATATGTAAGTGTGAGTGATTATAAATTGGTTTCACAGTAGTACTGAGTATGAAAACCCTTTAAAAGCTTTGTATTTCTGCTTAAGATGAGGACAATGGCCCTTTAAGGCAAGAGTTTACCATCCTCTTCATTTAGTAGCAAATTAATAAACTCCTCTCTGCTTTTCCTCAAATTTCTTGTCCTTGTTCTTTGTTCTGCTGCAGGGATAACTAAACTTTCAGTAAGACTTTTTGTTTAATATTTATATGACTTTTGAATATTTGAGGTACTCATTTATTTTTTATCCTTTTCTTTTCCTTATAAAGCCTTTGATTTCCTATCTTCTTCCATCTATGGTAGGTTCTGGATCTTATTAAAAAAATAAAAATAAAAATAAACATGCTTACTACATCTTTGGAAAGGTCTCATGTGTCCTTTGTTAAGTCATAACATTTGTTAAACTTAACTTAAAAGGTACTTTTTGAACAGTTGTGTTTTCCTTAAGGAAAACAGAAAAGGCACTACAACCTCCTTCTTCTGGGATCTTTTCTTTTTCTTCACAGGACTTTGAGAGTTCTAAGTAGACAGATTTCTCTCAGGTGTAAAAATTGCTCTTTTGTATTGTAATACTTAAATTCTTTGGCTTAGGGGAGTATCAGAAATTATTTTGTATTGTTGAGAGATTTTTACCTTGTTTTGTATCATGGCTAAGGCAGAAATGATGATGTTAGAGGTAGCTGACTGTCCCATAGTGGGCTTCTTATTTCTTTGTCCACGAGATAAGAAAGTCTGTGGTTAAATACTTAGGAAAATGTCTTTGTAACAAAACTCATCCTAAAAGCAGTATGTGGCTTGGTCCCATGGCATCTCTCTCTCTTTTGGGGACCCTATACTCTTATGTAGTCTTTGCCCTAAACTTAATTCTCTAGTTTAAAATAAAAAAAGAGAATGAATTAAAAAACCACTTACTTAGCTAGTCTCCAAGGTGTGACATTCTGACATTTGGATGGTTATTCCAGTGAAATTTCTAAATTTCCTCGAGGCTTATCTATATGTCTTACAAATTCTTTGATAAATTCCTAAGTTTTTGTGTTACATTGGCATCCGTTTTTAATCTTCCTCTTATAAATCCAAACCCTTACTTAAAAAAAAAGTTTAGATTCTCTATCTCTCTTTATTATGCTTTAAGATATAAATTGTTACCCTATTTTCTGTAAAACTCAGTGAGCGCTTCAGGCCAATTGAGACAGATAAAAATACATTAACCTTTTCCATTCACAGTGGCATAGTTTGAATTTAACTGTTCTTCTAAACTATTCATTCCCCTCTCCCACCTTTTTCTTTCTGCATGTCCTTTCCCTTTAACAGTAATGGTGCAGATCCCCTTCACCTAGGTCTGAACACAGACTGCATTTTAAACCAGCTTAAACGTTCCATCTAAACCACCAAGCCCGGAGCGGAGTGGCACACCCTAAAGAAGATCACATTCCTACAATGGTGGTTTTGAAATTAACTTCCACCCACAGGCCCCTGTCACCCCTAGTTATCACGTACACTCCATCTCTTCTAACCCCTGCCTTCAGGGTAGGAAAAGCTTCAGGGTAGGAAAAGCTGCATAGACAGAGAGCTGAAAGGCTGTTGTGCTGAAGGCTTTATCTTCCTTATCCACTTACATTATCTATCAATAATATCTGTCCTCCATTTAACTTTTGGTGGTCTGTGGATTCATTTTTCAAATCTCAGAGACCAAGGCCCAGATTTTCTGTAATACTAAATTCCCAAATTCCTCTTTGGAGAAAACAGTCATATGTGCATCTGTGGCTTGTGTTTTGCCTGAGCATATCCTCAAAGTTTGGCATAAGCCTCCACTGAGATCTTTGCCTCATTGTTATAAATAAAGTGCCTTAGCATTTATTTGGTGCTATCAATAATTAATTCTATCCTCAAGACTGGATCCTGCACTGGTATCTTTTACCTTATATCAAATAGATTATTAGCTCAGTGTTTATATGATGCCAGGTATTACCAAGCAGATGACTAAATTCTTTGTCCCGTATAGTCTCTCAGATCAGATTCCTGATTGGAAATGGTACCTGCTACAAGTAAACTTGTAAATTACCTTACCAGTGTTTGCAGTAGATCTGAAAATTCTTAGTAGAAAAGAGTGAGAATCATGTTCACAGATTCCCTCTCTTACTCATTGATCTACATATCTCAGTTATTTCTGATCATCTTTCTCCTCCCTGGAAGGATGTTACAGCTATTATGCCATTTAGAAGAATTTTATTTTATTTATTTTATTTATTTATTTTTTGAGGCAGTCTCACTATGTTGTCCTTGGTAGAGTGCTTTGGCAGCAGCGCTCACTGCAACCTCAAACCCTTGGGCTTAAGTGATTCTCTTACCTCAGTCTCCCAAGTAGCTGGGACTACAGGCACCTGCCACATTCCTGGCTATTTTGTTGTTGTTGTAGTTGTCATTGTTGTTTAGCAGGCCTGGGCCAGGTTGGAAACCACCAGCCCTGTTATAGGTGGCTGGTGCCCTAACCGCTGAGCTACTGGTGCTGAGTCATTTAGAAGAATTTTAAACATACTTTACCTCATTAATTCTGATTGGCATATAGTAAGTTTGAGTTTTACTTTGCAAGAATGTTACAGAATAATGCAAAAATTAGAGCTTAGAAACACTAGCACAGCTGGGCAAGATCCAGATAAAATGCTAAAGGCAACATACATCTAGAAATCTGTTGGCATATACTTCCCTAATAGTGAGAGCTGAGATGAGGTTGAAAGATTACTAAGTCTAGAGTCGTCAAGAGATATGAGTAAGCTTGATTAATACACACTTAAGTCCTGATATTAATGAATGACAAATTGAGGATAGCAAAAGTTTCTTTGAAGAGTTCTTGCAAACATTCTATGAAATTATGCCTGTCCAACCACTTTACAAACTGTTACATTCCATATAAAAGTTAATTTTTCTTTCTTATTATTATGATTATAATCAAAACACATTGGCCTGCCAAGAGAAAGAGAAAGTAAATAGTAAAGACAGGTCACATAGTACATTAGTTACACAGTCAAAATTAGAACCTATTCTATTTATTAATAATTTTACCCAACGATACAATTGGTAAAATTGATTTTTCAATTCAATAGCAAGAATCTTGTAGAGATATTTAAGTCTTTTCCTATACTCTGTAAGAGGTGAAAGTGGTATGGACAATTACACAGCACTACACAATGGACAGATGCGATCACACCAGTGTATTAGTCACATACACTCACAGCCTTAGGGAAGAGGACACAGAATTCTAAACAGGGCCATATGAAGGGTTACACTTGGGGACAAAATAACCAACCAGTGGCTGTCAGAGACTAACTTTGTATCAAGTATCAAGAGAATGTGGTACCCCCTGCTTACCAGGGGAAGATGTGATTAGCTTGTTTGAATAATTTCATGAGTTGGTAGGAAATTGGACCTGCTCTTGAAAGATATGAAAGAACTGTGCTTGCTCCTTTTGATAAAGAAGGTTGTTTGAGAGGATCTTACTTATGGGGGGAGAAGGGGGAGGCAAACTTATCATTAGGCCATTTGAGACCATCCAATTTCCATCCTATTTCAAGTCAACACTTAATTTGTGCCATAATTTTAGACCTATGAGAGGCATAAACTCAACTAGTATGTGTGGAGAAATTGTGACCTTTGAGGCAGTTTAATGTAAGAGGAGAAAAACAGAAATCACAAGATACATCACTTATAATACCAGTAAATAATGACAAGAAACAATAACATTTATTAATTTATCATTGATAAATATTAATTTACTTAAAACAGTAAAGTTTACTGAAAATTGTAGCTTATCTGAATATGTCTTATAAGTATGCCAGGAAAAGTTCGTTGAGACCTTTCTTAAGGGTAAAGGAGTAAACTAAAAGCTTCTCAAAGGTTCACAAATACATAATGGCAAATGAAATGCTGAGGCTTTTAATAAAAGTAATTATTTTAAGAAAATGTATTTTAAAAAGTTTTCCCTAAGAAAGCCTTCTTTCATTTCTGAGAGATAAACTCACTTCACTCTACATTTTTGTCAGTTTCCCAGTCCTGCTGAATCACTCTTAGATTCATTTATTAAATTTATCACTTTCTCTCTTAGTCTGGTGCTTTATGAAGCTCTAACCATTTTTTTTTTTTTTTTGAGACAAAGTCTCATTTTGTTGCCCTTGGTAGAGCACTGTGGTATCACAGCTCACAGCAACCTTAAACTCTGGGCCTTAAGTGATCCTCTTGCCTCAGCCTCCCAAGTAGCAGGGACTGCAGGCACCCTCCACAATACCTGGCTGTTTTCAGAGATGGGGTCTTTCTCATGCTCAGGCTAGTCTCAAACTCTTGGGTTCTCAAACTCTTGGTTGCTCAGGCTGGTCTCAAACTCTTGGGTTCAGGCAATCCACCTGTGTAGGCCTCCCAGAGTGCTAGGATTATAGATGTGAGCTACCACACCTGGCCTTCACCATTTTTTTTTAAAGCGGACTGTGTTAATAACCTATAATTTCTTCTATCATCAGTTTTCACTGCTTTGAACCATCTTCTTTATTAAATTACACCAATATATCTCTAGGTGCTAATCCTGGCTTTGTGGGTCCTAGAACTCACTAAAATCATGGTGATCCTCTTAACGAAAAAGAAAACTATAGTATCTTATCTTTGCAATATTTATAATAATATATGACCACAAGTATCTTCACCATAAAGAGTTCACATAATTTATAAAATTTTATGACAAACTGTTTCTGTGTGTGTGTTTTCTGAGGAGGAGCTTCTGACTGCTATCAAATCTTCAAATGGATCCATGTCCCAAAATGTCAAGAAATGACACTCTGGAGCACAGATTAGGAACCATAAAAACCAGACAGTATTGGTGGGCAGGGTTAAGTGTTTCCTGGCTCATGAACTCTTTGGTGAGCAGTCCCCAAAAATCCTTGCACTGGTACCCCACTCCCAATCCAATTTCTCAATGAAATTTAACTTTCTCGTGAGGCAAAACTACAGGAGTACTCTACGTTTATCTGTCTATATCAGGAAGTTGTCCTCATGAAAAGTCTTTATTTTGTATAAAAAAAAGAAGCAACATCATGGTAGCCAATTCAGTCTCTGAGAGCATAGTTAAGCTTGTTTGTAAGAGATAGCCTTTTATTTGGTATGCAAATAAAATGTGCTTCTGAATTCCAGTTCTTTATTGCCAATCATGCATCCTCCTAGCACTGTATTCACTAGATGTTCATACTACACATGTTTACAATTCAGTGATTAAAATAGTATGGTATAGCGTAAAAGTAGACATCCAGACCAATGGACCAGAATAGAGATCTCAGAAATAATTCCGTGCATATATGGCCAAATAATCTTCAATGGGACACCAAGAATACTCTGTGGGGAAAGGACAGTCTATTCAACAAATGGTGATGATAAAACTGGATATTCACATACAAAAGAGTAAAATTGAATCTTTATCATATACAAAAATTGACTCAAAATTGGTTAAAGAACTAAACTTAAGACCTGACACTTAGAAGAAAATGTAGGATAAAAGATTCTTGACATTGTTCTTGGAAAAGAGTTTTGTGAGATATGCACCGAAAGCACAAGCAACAAAAATAAAAATAGACAAGTAGGACTATATAAAACTAAAATGTCTCTACAGACAACAAAACAAAAAGAAATTTGTAGAATAG
This sequence comes from Arctocebus calabarensis, assembly GCA_963573935.1. Lineage (NCBI taxonomy): Eukaryota > Metazoa > Chordata > Mammalia > Primates > Lorisidae > Arctocebus > Arctocebus calabarensis. The sequence continues at coordinate 133,389 of CAUYON010074401.1, read as the reverse complement.
AAGAAAATATTTGAAAAGTTGTTTAATGGATACAAAACTAGAGCTAGACGAGAGTAAGTTCTAGTAATACTGTAGGCTGATTATAATTAGAATTTATACTATGTTTTCAAATAGCTAGAAGAATTGATTTTGAAATTTCCAAACATAGAGAAGTGGTAAATGTTTGAGGTGATAGATACATAGTAGTTACCCTGACTTACACTTGTACATATGTATCAAAATACCACACTGTATGCCATAAATATGTACAATTATTATGCCAATTAAGACAATAATAGAAACTATTTTCAATCCATATATCATATAAGGAGTTAATATTCAAAATATATAAGGAACTCTGATAGCTCAGTAGCAAAGCCCCAAATTACTCAATTAAAATAATGGACAAAGAACTTGAATAGATATATTTCAAAAAAAAGATGGTAAATTGTGGTACATGTATACCATGGAATACTATGCAGCCTTAAAGAAAGATGGAGACTTTACCTCTTTTGTGTTTACATGGATGGAGCTGGAACATATTCTTCTTAGCAAAGTATCTTACACTGGAATCTTAACATCATTGGCTCTCTAAATTCCCAGGCCTTCAAACTACACCACTGGCTTTTCTGGGTCTCCAGATTTCCAGGGGCAAATTCTGGGACTTTTCGGCCTCCATAATTATGTGAGTTAATGCCTTATAATAACCTCTTCTACAGACACACACAATCAGGTGTGTCAAAAAAAAGGTATACACATTTTAAGCTATGTTAACTAGGTATTACTTTTCCAAGTTGAATTGAACTATAGTAGTAATGTGTAGTATGAGGTTGCTCAACAGATGGCATTGATTAAATGAAAGCTAGCATCACCATGTGATAGGCAGGACAGTCAAAATGGTGGAATCCTGGGTCGTTCAAGAGCACAAGACCATTTTGAAGTAGAATTTGAAATTTAAGAGCATTGTGGAAGTGCAAGGACAATGGAAGGGTGAATACTGGGAACCTTAAAGGATGTGATGTACCACAGAAAGCCAGTTATAATGCCAGTACTTTGGGAAGAAATTGAAATGGTATGTGTAGCTATACAAGTGGACACTTTGGCCAATGTTGCTCAAACAGGAGTCTGCCATAATCAAAAGTATATGGACGCTGATGGTAACACTTTGAGCACCTCTTATAATTGCAGGAGTCAAACATGATTTGTATTCATCTTTTGTTATTGGTATAAATTGAGTATTACCATTTTAATACAGTTTTTTCCTTTCTTAAAATATGTATACATCAGCACCCTCTGCATATATATTTCCCATCTGGTAGGAGACCTATATACATTTTTTTTTTCTATTGGTTCTCTTTCTCTGAAGAACCCTAGTACAACTCCCATAATGATACATATAAAATCCAGCTAAAATTCCATGAAAATTTTGGACAATATGACTAGATCCTGAGGTTCTCAAGGAGAAGAACTAGATATATTTATCAAAGAAAGTTCTAAATAAAAATATGAATAGGCTCAGCGCCTGTGGCTCAACAGGCTAAGGTGCCAGCCAAGTACACCTGAGCTGGCAGGTTTGAATCCAGCCTGGGTCCGTCAAACAACAATGACGGCTGCAACCAAAAAATGTCTGGGCATTGTAGCGGGCACCTGTAGTCCCAGCTACTTAGGAAGTGGAGGCAAGAGACTCACTTGAGGCCAGGAATTGGAGGTTGCTGTGAGCGATGATGCCACAGGACTCTATCCAGGGTGACAGCTTGAGGCTCTGTCTCAAAAAAAATAAAAATGTATGAATAATGAGATAGGACTAGCTGAACTAGATATTTGAACACATTATAAAGCTATGATAATTAGAATAAGGCATTACTGAAAGAAGAGGGAAATAGACATAGAACATAAGATAGCTCAGAAACTGATTTTGTTCCATACAAAAATTTGCTAGAAAATGAAAGTGATATCACCAGGAAGGATTATTCATTATTTTATGCAGTAATAACTGGGTAGGAATTCAAGGCAAATAAAATTAATTTAGACCTATCTCTCAAAGTATATAATAAAATAAGTCTCCGATCCACTAAAATGCTAAATATTTTTTAAAACATTCTTTGACCACTTGAAAAAAGCTATTAGATCTGTGAATTAAAAAGCTAGGATGACTTCCTAAGCTTGAAATCTTTTGAAGAAATCATAAAGCATTTCAAAACTATTAAGAAATGAGTATAATTGTGATGGATGTGTTACTTAGTTCAATGTAAGCATTTCACATTGTACACTGAAGCAGTACCCTGAACCCTATAAATGCATCAATGTACAAAGTTATGACTTAATAAAAACAATTTAAAAAACTCTAACAAATAAACAAACAAAAAGAAACCATAAAGCAAAAGACTAACTGCTCAGATTACATAAAATTTAAAACTATTTTTTAAAAAGTAAGATTTTTCCATTTTCTCAAAATGTTAATAGGTGATTAGAAAATTATAGTATATTCAGAAAGTATGATAAAAGCTATCTTTATAAAATGCATTATTCTATCATGATAGCAAGACAGAACATTTTTGCCTTTATTATTTTTTGATGAATTTTTTTCTGTCTATGACCTTTGCTCAGGTCAGCACAATTAATACTTAAACCCCATTTCTTTTTTTTTTTCTTTTTTTTGAGACAGTCTTAGTGTGTAATCCTCGGTAGAGTGCCATGGTGTCACAGCTCACAGCAACCTCAAACTCTGGGCTTGAGCAATTCTCTTGCCTCAGCCTCCTAAGCAGCTAAGACCATAGGCGCCTACCACAACACCTGGCTATTTCTTATTGCAGTTGTCATTGTTGGTTAGCTGGCCCAGCTCGGGCTCAAACCCACCACCTTTGGTGTATGTGGCTGGTGCCGCAACCACTATGCTATGGCACCGAGCCACTTAAACCCCATTTCTATCACATTCCCTTGTTAAAGGGGCAGAGCAGTTAACTCTCTGTTACTTACTATTGTTTCACTATCATCAATCATTTCAGTACAACCTTCATTAAACTACTACATACTATTTATACCCAATATTTATTTACTATCTCTTAAAAATCAACTGTTTTACTTAAATAAATTTACTTTTATTCTAGGCAATAATTCCTTGAGCTAATAAATTTTATATAAATAAAATTTAAAATATATAATAATAAAAATTTTAAAACACCCATCTATCTGCCACTGAAAAAATCATCTATGCTGACTATGGTGGTTAATTTTATGTGTCAATTTGGATATTTGGCACCCCGTTGTTTGGTCAAACACCAGTTTAGATATTACTACAGAATAGTTTTTAGATGTGATTACCATTTAAATCAGTACCCTTGGAGTAAAATACTCTCCCTAATGTGAGCAGGCATCATCTGATAAGTTGAGGAGTTTAGAAAAGACTGAAGGAACTCTACCCTACAGACCACTTTCAAATTCAAAACCCCAATATCACCTCCTATTGGAATTTGCAGCCTGCCAGACTGTTGGACTTGCCAGTTTCACCATCGTACAAGCCATTATAACCTGGATGCCAATGTCCTCCTTAATCTGCCTCTTCCCTGCGATTTCTGGTTTGTTTCCTGTGACTTTCCAAAGCCCACCTGTTTTGTTAATTCTCATCCTTGCACACCTGTGTCTGTGTTCTGCATTCTGCTGAGAATGCCCTAGCTTGTCAGACCTCCCCAGCTCCTGTCTTCAGGGCTGGACCAATTACCACATGAGCACTTATGGAAGAAATAAACAGGGGAACAAGATTCTGCATTTAAAAATATGTAAAACCTGCTTTGAACAGTGAGGTTTCACCACATGGGCCAGTCCTGACTAATTGGTGGCGGCTGCCTGGCACATTTTAAGAAGGGTTCTGAGGCTCTGTCTGAGAGAATGCAAAGAACTATTAGTGGTGTGGTGTCTGACAGCAGAGGGAGGGAAGAAATCACAGGAGTAATAAACCTGCTACATATTTGCCACCTCTAGCTTAGATGTTAAGGAAACTAACCAAGATGATTTTTTCATGAGTCCTTTCCAATGCCTACTCAAACAAGCCATCAGATAAATGAATTTTAAAATAACAAATTTACATCCTCATCATTTCTCAGATTTACATATGTAGGCAAAGTCAAGCAAGAGCATTCAAACAAGGGTAGAAAGAGTACAAAGTACAGGCTACATTTGCTTCCCAAACACCTCCTTTTTTCATATAATACCAAAGTGCAAAACAGAATTTGCCTACTGGGATGGGGAGTAGGGCATATAAATATCCCAAGATATTGGCTTAGAAGGCTGTGCTACCCCAGCACCTGACTCTGGAGTATCCTCAGAAATACTTCTGGGAGATTATTAGGTATAAAAATTCTCTGGGGGACACAAAAGTTGCCCTCAATTACTAGAATGAGATCAGAAGCAATTCACTGCCATACACCAAAATCAGAGTCTGCCCTATTGAGGCAGGTAGTCGTGGAAATCAACACAACATTGTCCTTAAAAATCCGCCATGCCTGGTTTTCATTGGTTCTTTCCTTTATTCTTTAAGGTTTTGAGTGGGGGACACATGATTATTTATACAGCTGGATAAGAATGCCTTCATTCATTCAGAACTTGAGCACTTCCTTCTACCAGCAAACAGTGGGATATGCTCTGAAGATACAAAGAGAAAGAGCAGATAGTCTGTGCTTTCAAGGAGTTCAAGCCTAATCTGAGAAATACAGGACATGGTTCCTGCCCTAAGGAAACTTGTTTGGTGAAAGTAAAAAATAAACAGTAAAGCAAATTATCATTTGGCCAGTAGAAATCCCTGCAAAAATGTAACAACATGCCAAATCACTGCACTTTTCACTGGTATCCTGGGCCTGTGAGAATCTGCGTGCTCTGGGATATGGCCTTTCTCCAGCCAGGGGTGCACTTGCTCTGGCTGCTCCAGACACACCATCTGTCTTTCAGTCCCGTGTCTGACTATTGTCCCTGTAGTCTCTATAAAATAACTTCTTGATTTTCTCACATATTCACAAGCATATAACAGATGTTCAACAGATATTTGTCTAAACAAACAGATTAACAAGTGAATGAATATCTGAAGCTGCATGAATAAATTGACCCATATCTCTTTATTTGATAATGATTCTTTAATAAAGTTATTAAAAGTCTAAAGTTCACTCAATAAAGATTTCTAAAATTCCTCATATGTAATTTGCCAGGCATTGGAAGGTAGAGATGAAGACATTGTCCCTACAGGAGATGACAACTGAGACAGACAACTAAACAAATAATTACAACATAACATGAATTCAAAAGAAATCTAGTATTAAGAGACACAGGCTGGAGTTAACTCTACCTGGAAGAGCTAAAGAAGACTTCCAAGGAAATGACTGTGAACTCTTGAAGAAGAAATAGAAGCTCAATGGCCTAAATAGTAAGAGAAGACATTCCATGCATAAAATGGAATGTATAAAGTAAAAAGGTTTGAAAAGCACGGCATAGCATGGAAGAGCATATCATTTGGTACCATCGTGCCTCAGTGTGTGAATGGAATGGAAACTGGTGGCTCTGGTGAAATGATGACGGCATGATGAATCTGAGCTCTGAACAAGACACCCAGCTGGGACCAAATGGCAATTAATGGGAAGTAGAGAACAGAGGTTTGGGAAAGTGATAAATAAGAAAGAAAGAAATACCATCAAGGCAATGATTTGGGGGATATTTGAGTATCAGGGACTCCTGGGCTCTAACTTCATAGAGCTCTGTTTTTCTCACTTTCCTAATGACAACAACCACGTGGTTGTTAAAAATACATATTCTAGGAACATATCTCAGCCTACTGAATCAGTCCCCAAAGGAGAAGCCTGGAAATCTGTAGGTTTAACCAACTTCTTTCATTATCAGAGAAGCTTGAGAGACATTTCCAAAGGGAACTCCAATTCTACCCTCAGGTTAAGGCTCACTGAATCCATTTCCTCAGCACCATCCACTCACCTGTCTGAAGTAATGGCTGATGAAAAAAAAGCCAATTTCAGTCACCAAGTAATATAAGACACTTATTTACAATATAATAATAAGATATGACTAGACTAGCACAGAGAAAGTACAGATCATTGGGATGATTGCACACATTAGTGAAGAAAATTTTGGTTAATTATGCTCAAAAGGTAGAAAAACTAGAGTGTTTGTGCAGAGAGACTAAAGTAAATTTCTGTGCTATTGAGAAATTAGTGTTCAGAATTTGAGGTGGCCATACTGTATTCATTTGGATAGCAGCCCTTCATTTAACCAACACATTTCTCCTGAGACCAGCTAGGTCACCACTTGACTGACTATTCCTGCAGACATGAATGGAACCTCAGTTACTGTAAGCCGAAACCATTTCTAGGGGAAGCTTCTGTACTTCCAGGGAATCCAGCTGGGTACCTGCCTCCAACCTCAGAATTCATTCAAAAGCGGTGCAGTGGAATCTCGGGTTGCTCATACAATATCCTTCATAGTTTTAGCTAAATAATTTTACAGCTCTGTGCCTCAGTTTCCCCAGTTGTCATTCATCACAAATGCTGTGTTTTTAACCTGTTCTGTATAGTGCTATAAAAAATAAAAGATTTTTTTTAAAAAGTGCTTGACAGGATATCAAAATTATTTTGCTGAATCTGGGTACTGTGCTTGTAATCTCAGTACTTTGGGAGGGTGAGGAGGGAGGGTATTTTGAGCCCAGAAGTTCAAGACCAGCCTGGGAAACATAGAAAGACCCTTCTTTCTCTTTACTCACCTCCCCCCAAAAATATTTTTTTAAATAAGCTGGACATTGTGGCACGTGCCTATAGTCCCAGCTACTGGGGAGGTGGGAACTACTTAAGCCTAGCAGTTTGAGAATATAGTAAGCTATGATCCCACCCCGGCATTGCAGCTGGGGTGACACAGTGAGATACTGTCTCTGAAATACAAAATAATCTTTAAAATAAAAACAATTGTTTTGCTGGCTTCAAACTATATTTAAATGAAAGTCTCTTATGCCATTGGGCAAATATGCATCATCTACTGGGTTCTTTCTCATTTTTAAACCAGATTTAGTCAGACTAAACTTACAACAGGCCTCCTATCTGAGACAGTAGCAAATTGCTAGGAGGAGAAACTTTTGTTCAAAAGTAGAACATCTGAGAGGTAAATTTCCATTATGTCTATGTGCTCTCTTTCTCTCCTAATGACATCTGAATATCAGATAATATTAATAAAAGACAACTTATTTTCCAAAAGGTCCTGCTGATTTGATAGAGGAGGTTTGGGTTAAGTAAAGCAATGAAAATGGAGACGGCTAAAGAGTAATTAATTCTTGGTTGCTGTTGACGTGCATACAAATTTCTAACAACATCAGAAATACACATGGTTGTATTTAAAGGAGAAGTCCAGGAAATACTGAGCCTTGCTTCTAAATGGCCATCTCTAAATTTCACTGATATGATGTCCACTCACAAAATGACTCAGGGTTTTCCAGGCTTTCCCAGGCTTTCTTGCCCTTAGGTCCACAGAAGAATTTCTCCAAGTGTGATTAGAAGGGATGGCTGTAGGAATTATATGGAGAAAATAAAATAGGACAGTCATGTTCAGAACTCTTGTACATACCAAAACTTGAATTACAACAAAACTGAAACTACAACCAGTGGAGAAAGAATGGTCATCACAATAAATGGTGATGGAACAACTGGGTACCTGCAAGGGGGGGAATGGCGTTGAAAAAAGGATGTTAGATGCAACATAAGTCATGTTGTGTATTTGGCATCTCATAATACAGAGAAGTGTTTCTCAAAGTGTGGTTCATGGACCATTTGCATCCAAGTCACACAGGGGATCAAGATACGAGTTCCTGAGCTTATCCTAAAACTCACTGAATCTCTACGAATAAAACCTAACAATCCTTTTCATCAAACTCTCCTTGATGACTTTTAGCACTTCAAACCTGGACATTCACCAGGATAGCAGTTTGCAGTTAGGAAAACAACCATCTATATCCAGTTCTGCCACATATGGACAAATTAATTAATCCATCTATATTTCAGCTTTTGCATCAGTAAAGTAATAATAATAATCTCATAGGTTAACACAATGATTAAGTGAGATAATGCACATACAGAGCTCAGAATAGTTCTGGTTCACAGTGAGCACTCAATGTTAAAATTACTCTCCATATCCAATAACCTCATTAGAAATGAAGTGTGTTATCGCTTACAAAAAGTTTTAATTGTCTACTTCTAACTTTATAATGTTATTCCTGTAGCAAAGAGAATTAAAGGACAGTAATTTTCCCAAATGTATTGACAGATAAATCAAGAGAATTTGATCTTGAGAACTTGTTTTGAGCTACTACCTAGAAAACATAACTACTCATCTATACAGCCACCAAAGAAATTATGGTCCCTCTCACAAGATGCAAATTTAGGATCTGTGAATGGGATACAGCAGGGGACATCCGCCCAGGCACCCGTAGGAGTTAAATAACCTTAATGATCAATGCAGTAGCAGATTAATTCATTCAGAAAACACTTACTGGAAGATTCCAATATTCCAAATACTGCACTAGATGCTAAGCATTGGAATAAGATACAGCCCCTCCCTCAAGGCCACATAGGTTACGGGACATTACAGCACGTCATCCTCACATTTGCATGTGTTGCACAGTATTTCTTAAAAATTTTTCTCACCTAAACCCAGGAGTTGGAGGTTGCTGTGAGCCATGAAGCCATGGCACTCTACCAAGGGCGACAAAGTGAAACTCTGTCTCTAAAAAAAAAAAAAAGGCAAAATAAAAAAACAACCAAAAAAGATTTTTTTTCTTGGTTTTAAATAGGTGGAAAATTAGAAAATCCTGGTTTTGTGGACAGGGCATTTCTTTATTGCTATTCCTTCTGAATTGGGGAGAAAAGAAAGATGTTAACCAAGTGCACCTAGCTTCCGCTCCTCTTCTTGTTCTCAAAATAAAATACTTCACTTTGGGGCTTTGAAGACATTGCTTTGTTTTCTTCTAGCATCCAGCACTGCTAGGAATAAGTGTGATGCAAGGAATGAAGGAAGGAAACTACTCCGGGAGAGTAAAAGACACTGAGCAACTTCTCCCATCTGGAGTCTTTAGTACTGAGGGACTAAGTATTTGTGCTTTTTTTTTTTTTGAGACAGTCTCAAACTGTTGCACTGGATAGATTGAGGGATGTCAATGTCATAGCTCACAGCAACCTCCAACTCAGGCTCAAGCAATCCTCTAGCCTCAGTTTTTCTATTTTTAGTAGAAATAGGGGGACTCACTTTTGCTCAGGCTAGTCCCGAACTCATGAGCTCAGGCAATCCACCCACTTCAGCCTCCCAGAGTGCTAGGATTACGGGCGTGAGCTATAACACCCAGCCTAAATATTTGTGCTTGAAAGTGGACAGCAAGCTTTAGAAAATAATGGGCAAAAAGTTTAGGAGTCTGGGCCCAATTGCGCCCAGATGGTCAAAGCCAAAGATGCCTGAAATTCAGACAAGAACTTCTGGACAGTCAGTATTAGTTCATAGGGCTGCTGTAACACTTTCACACATTCGTGGTTTAAAACAGCAGAAATATATTCCCTCACTGTTCTGGAGTCCAGAACTCCCACATGCAGGGTCAGCAGACCCAGCCTCCCTCTGAAGGCTCTAGGGAGAGCCTGTCCCCAGCCTGTCTTCTCACATCTGAAAGTTACGAGCAAATAAATCTTGGCATTCCCTCACTTATGGCTGCATCGCGCCCATCTCTGCCTCTGTGGTCACATGGCTGTGACTCTGTTTCTTCTGTGTTCTCTCCTCTTTTTCTTTCTTTCTTTTTTTTTTTAAAGGATGCTCTTTTTTTTTTTTTTTTTTTTCTTATTTAAGGTTAAAGTGAGGGTACAAACCACCAGGAAAAAATATTTGAGTTTGTTAGATAGAGTCCCTCTTGTAGTTATGCCCTGCACCCAAAAGGTGAGGACACCAGTTTTTAAACTTAGGGCCCAAACTAAGGCCTTAAGGATGCTCACTTAAACTTAGCTACAGTAATCAAATTTTCAAAGATTCTATTCCTAAATAAGGTCACATCCTAAGGTTCCAGGTAGACATGAATTTTGAGGGGACTCTCTTTGACCCAGTATAGTTTCAATAGACCATGAGAAGGAGAAGGTAATAAGAGTGAACTAGAACCCAGGTGGGAAATGGAAGCAAAGACAACAATAAAGAAACAGCCATACAATTTGCACACTGGCAGCTTTGAACCACACAGAGTTGCATTCGTGAGGGATCCAGCCTTCACTACAGAGCTAATTTGCCCATTACACATGGTAGGCATGGCTTGGCGCCTGTGGCTCAACGGGCTAAGGCACCAGCCATGTACACCTGAGCTGGCGGGTTCAAATCCAGCCCAGGCCTACCAAACAACAAGGACGGCTGCAACCAAAAAAAAAAAAAAAAACACATGGTAGGCACAGTGCAAGGAAGGGCCCATGATACATTTAGGAGCCCATAAAAATGTTTTAATCTTTTAAAAAATCTAAATATATAATCCATCCTGGATTATATTCATATTTGTATCAATGCAGTCATATAATTTTCGATATTTTTTAATAGAGGAAGGAATCCAGAAAAAGCCAAAGTACCCAGGGCACTCAGAAGTCATCATTCAGCTCTGTTCACCAAGGTCACTGCCCACACATCTGGTCTAGAGAAGCTTGAGAGTTTATCTTAGCTTGGCCACCTATCCCCACCCCAGGCATGGTCCATAGCCAAGCACTGGCTGACTGCAAGGATAACATGGCCCAGGCGCCTTGCTGATGGGCATGGTATAATTCATGCTCCAGAGGGCCCCATGAAATCTCATCACTGAGCTTCTTCCTCTGCCCTCTTCTGTTTCCCTCCTACCTTGACAGCATTCTCTCATGATTTTACTTGCTTAAGAATTCCTACCTCGGCACGGCTCCTGTGGCTCAGCAGGCTAAGCCACATACACCTGAGCTGGCGGGTTCGAATCCAGCCCATGCCTGCCAAACAACAATGACGGCTGTAACCAAAAAATGGCTGGCGTTGTGGTGGGCGCCTATAGTCCCAGCTACTTGGGAGGCGGAGGCAAGAGACTCGCTTGAGCCCAGGAATTGGAGGTTGCTGTGAGCTGTGAGGGCATGGCACTCTATCCAGGGTGACAGCTTGAGGCTCTGCCTCAAAAAAAAAAAGAATTCCCACCTCAATCTCCGTTTCTAGGAACCATTGTCTAAGACACTTTGAATCTCCATGAACACCAGTAACACCCAGTAAAAATTTTCTAATAAACAAACATTGAATGAGTGAATGAAGGAAGGAAAGGAGGATTAAATATCAGAGAGAATTGGAAGCAAGTATCAAGACCTAGCTGGACCTTTACAGGGCTGAACTGATCATAAGAGGAACTTTAATCTTTGATAAACTAAAGTCTTAAATATGGGGAAGTAGGGATGTAAACTCTAGAATAAGAGCCCAAGAGAATGGGTTTACTCACAAAGATGGAAGACGAGATCAGACTAGAGGAATAATGCCTACCCTGTGCCCAGCACTGTGCAAGCCACTTTCATGTGCGTTGACAGATTATTTTCACACATATTAAGAGAACATTAAGCTGTTACAACTGAAACAGGTTTCCTTAAATTCTGTTAGACTCGATTGGCCCCAGAGCTGGGAATGAGATGAGTTTGCAAGGATTGATTATGAGGTTGGTCCAGATGAATTTTCGTGAACAATCACCTGTTGATGAAAGAGCTGCCTTTGAAGACCTGACACCTTGTGATAGAACCTTTGGCAATCTTAAGAGTATGGTCCTCTGAAGCCAGCATTGGACAAGATGTAAAAATGAGAAGATTTCATGCCTTGGAATTTCTATCATAGATACGGCTCTTTGCAATTTTAGCAGCTCCTCTCAACCTTTGCAGCAGTTTGGGAGCCGAGCAGATGGCAGGGAAGGGCTTAACTAAGTGGTGAAGTTTCAGCTGCAAAAGGCAATTCCTAGAATGACAATTCAGAAACTCATTTCCCCCAACACTTATCACATTGGCAGAGGGTTAGTGAATCTTTTTAGAAAAACGTGAAGGAATCAGTGCATCCGAATAAGGCTTCCTGTGTTTGGTTGAGTTGTGTGGAGGCAAACACTGCTGAGTCCAATTCTTCCCTTGCACTTGCTATTCCCAAGGCAGAGGGCCAGACTTGTTTATAAATTAAACAGTATCTGAAAATGCTAAAGCTTAAGATGTGCAAATCAGGGGCCTCCAGCACACTGAGCAACTGCTAAATGCATCTGAAACCCATGGATGGCAGTTTCAGCTGAGTTGTTCCAACCCTGGCTGGCACTGAGGACCCCTATAGTTTCCAGCTATATATCATAAAGAAACAGCAAGTTTGGGTGGTGTCTGTGGCTCAAAGGAGTAGGGCACCAGCCCCATATACCGTAGGTGGTGGGTTCAAACCCAGCCCAGGCCCAAAACCACAAAAAAAAAAAAAAAAAAGAAACAGCAAATTTATAGAAAGAGCATAATCTGGACTTAAATCCTGCCTCTGACACTAAACAACTATATGATGTAGAGCAGATTACGTTTCCTCTCTGAGCCTGTCTCCACAAATGTAAAATTGCAGTGGAGGGGGGGGAGGGAATGATAGCAATCCCAAAGGATTATTGTAAGAATTTAGGGTGGTAAAGAACATGAAAGTCACTGGCCAAAAGTAGATCTTAAAGCGCTATCAGTTCTTCATTTCTATTCTGCCTGGCTTGGCAGAAGTTTTTCAAAATAGCCGTTGCTCTTTCAAACTGTTTTGGCTTTGGTTCACCCAGAATTTTTCCTTTATCTTCAAACAGCGTTAATTATAAAGATTTATTTCTCTTGAAATTCCACAGCCCTTACTCTTTGCAAATGAGTCAGAGAGGCTCAGCTTTTGGGATTTTAGTTTTGATCCTTTACAATATGTGTATGACAGAAACAATAAATGTGTTTGATACTCTGAAGCTATAAATGTATCATCTCTTAATGAGACCTGTTTGTTTTAATTAAGCCTAAATTACTCGAGCACAACAGAGGGGTTATTGATTGAGATTATTTCTGCTGCAAATAACAGAAAAGCTACTCAACTGGCTTAAACAATTAAGGAAATTTACTGGCTCCCGTAACTAAAAAGTCCACAGGACTCTTCATGGCTTGATCCAGGCATGGTTTGGTCCAAGCCTTGGTATAATTTTTTGTACAGCTCTCTCAGTTTTGCCTGCCTCTAAATGTTGGCTTTGTTCTCCAACTGGCCTTGTAAAATGACCACTAGATCTCATAAAATGGCCACTGGCAGTTTTCATGGTGGTTCCTCATTCACCTCCAACAGCAGAACAAAGGTCAAGGCCAGGTTTTAGAACCTCCATACGGAAGCCCCAAGCTTCACCCTGCTTGGAATACTCCCACACCAATTTCTGTAACTAAGGAAGCACTATCTCCAATTGATAGAAATTGGTATGGATCACTATGACAAGAAAACAGAATTATTCTAAGTGGCTTAGCACAATCAGGCCTCTACCCTGGATCTGGAGATGAGGTTTACCCATGCTAAACATGCCATCATCACTCAAGGGAACTGAAATGGATTGCAGAAGAATGTCCACTACAGTGAAAAAATAACTGTCAGCAATTTAGTGCATTGTTCCTAAATTCCGTTTTTTAATTTTTAAATTATCACTTTACCATATTAGACTCTTTCCAAATAAAACAACATACATTTAGCATCCACAAGCAACCACAGTTGAGAGTCAACTGGTGCAAGGCATTAGCAAGAATGTCAGAATATCTAGGTTAGTGCTTTTGTTCCCTGTCCTTTCTCTTTTCCCACCTCCCTTATTTTTCTCTTCCTCAATTTTCTAGATAATCTTTCCTTTCTTTTTATTTTCCTTTCACTTATAATCCTACTTTTCCTCTCTCAATATGCCTTTTAATATATGCAAACATAATAGGATGTAAGATTAGACATTTCCTGACCTCTCATGAATTTAGCTAAAGCTTCAGAGCTATTGACACAGGTGACAATGTCCTCCCACAGAGGCATTAGACACACCCTCTCAGGAATTATTAAGAGGAAGCCAAAAATCAACCACTGCTCATCTCTTCAACAACCTGTAAAGGAGAAAACTAGAGATGCATTAGCAGAAAGTTCTTCAAAGGTGATTTTATATGTAGAGATGAGAGAGGAATGTTCTCACTACCTCAAGCCAAATAAGGAAGACTTTCAAGTGACTATCTCAGAGAGCACTGGTACTTGTAAGAAGGGGCAGCTGGCATTTCACTCCCCAAATGGATATTTACCAGGAGCCACACTCCCAGAGCTTAAGGGGTAAAAAGGTAAAGAAAGAAAAGAATAAAACAAAAGATATTTTCCATCCTTCCTACTGCTGAGCCCTAAGCTTTGGGTAGGGATTGAGCCGAGCAGAGGGTGAAGAGCACAAAAGAAACGTTTAACTTGTATGTAGGACAGAAGGTTTATTGTAGATTGAACTGTACTTCCTAGTTCCTAAAAACATCACCCTTCAATAGTATCCTAAAATGAACCCTGCTGAAGCTGTTTTCAAAAAGGGAGGAAGAAAAGCCCAAAAGAATATTATTTTAGGCTCGGCGCCTGTGGCTCAATGGGCTAAGGCACCAGCCACGTACACCTGAGCTGGCGGGTTCGAATTCAGCCCAGCCCGCCAAACAATGATGACTGCAACCAAAAAATTGCCGGGTGTTATGGCGGGAGCCTATAGTCCCAGCTACTTGGGAGGTGGAGGCAAGAAACTCTCTTGAGCCCAGGAGCTGGAGGTTGCTGTGAGCTGTGATGCCACAGCACTCTATCCAGGGTGACAACTTGAGGCTCTGTCTCAAAAAAAAAAAAAAAGAATATTATTTTAAGTTTGTTGTGGAAACATTTTTTAAAGTTTTACATTACATTTTTAATGTGAAGAAAAAAACAGGGTCCTAATTGTACCCAACTGAATTTCAATTTATTTAGTAAACTTACTATACAGAGGCAAATTATTAACTCTGCGTTCTTCAATATACTTTTCGTGAGCACACCTAAATAACCCATCAGTCAGATCCATGAGAAACTCAGCACCTCAAAGAGAGCAAATGAAGAGTGTTCAGTGAAGAGGCTGTTTATAAAGATGTGCACGGGGCTAAGGGGCATCCAACCAACAGAGATGGTGGGAGCCCTTAGCTCACCTCGGTCAGCAGGAGGAAATGGAGGGAGAGATTGCCTGAGCCCAGAGAGACAGAGCTGAGCTTTTCTTGCTTATACCTTGGACACCAGGGTGAGGAATAGAGACAAATAAAGAACTCATTGTTATTGGCAAATGGCAAATATTCAACACATATGAAATATTTCAGTTTCTGAATTCTGGCAAATGGAATCGTAATTGATACACAGAATACCCAAACTACTGAAGACTGGTAGAATGTTGTAGAACAAAGTAGAATTTTTCCATTGTGTCTCTTGGCAAAAAATGGAATTACATTTCTTGAAGAAGAAAAAAAAAATAACTTCAGGTCAATTATCAATCAGCCTTAAAAAGTGTACAAAAGGTATTTGAACAAAAGTATTATTTGCAAAAAATGAATGTAGATAAATATATGGTAGAAAATAATCACCAAATGAATATCTCAAAATAAAAATGCTGAAAATAGAAACTGAGGAAATCAAGACCACAAGTGGAAGCCCCTCACCTCGGGCCCACTTCACCCCTTGTTGACCTCTATTTTTCATTTTTGCTATTCACCTTCAAAGTACATCTTCTGACATCTACAGTCTAAAATTATGCTAAAACCATCTATACTGCAAGGAAAACAGGAACACTTTTCCTTAGCATCTCAAAAGGTCATTTCCCCCCTTTCCATCATTTTTCCATTATACTCTGCATTCTTATCTTTGTGACTTAAAGTAGTTCCCCTAAACTTTCTACATCTTTGCTTTTGCTCACCAATGAACCAGGGAAATGAGATATGTTCAATTAAACTCTTTCCCCAACCTTCTCCTCCAAGTGGTTCCCACATTCCAATTACAAAAGTTTCTTTCTTTCTAAACTTAGCTAAAGCCAGAGTTCTCTATTCTTTCACTACTCTGGAAAACTTTCTTCCATCCCCTAATTCCACACATGCACATACTCCCACACCCTTTATGTCCAAAGAAATCTTTCAACATTTAGCTTATATATTACTAATCTCACCCCATATCCAAAGAAAGCCTTACTGTCCAAAGAAATCCTTGAATATTTAGCTTATATGTTACTAATCTCACCCCATATTGCACACCCTACCCCCAGCCTGGCCAACATAATTAAACATCCTCTGTCCACAAACTTTAGAACAGCCCGAATCACCTTCATTATTGTTATCTATTTATGTAACCATCCTACCCACCAGTCTCTTAGCTTCTAGAGGCAGAAACTGTGCCATTAGTCATTATAGTCCCAGTGGCAGAGGAAGAAGATTTAGAAGTCATGCTTCTAAAAATTCTGAAAAGGTTTTTGAGAGATCTTTAAGGTTTTGTAACCAGTAGAAGTAACCCTTGTGCCCTCTCCTCCACTCCACCGGTACATCAGAGCCAGGGATACTAAGCCCTGGCAGCCTTATGGGCTTCCCACTTTGACACTGGCAAAGACCCAGAAGTTGGGTCAAGACCACTTCAAAATTTCTTTAAAACAAACAGGAGGAACAACACATAGTAAATTAAAACCCTATTTTGCGATTCTTAATTCTTAGCTAAATTCCATGTCATGTTGCCCTAAAATAAGAGATAGCTGTTTATTAATAGCTTCCTCTTTATTAATGAGCAATGAGGTAGTTTTGTTTACAAATTGGGTTGTTGCTACAACACGTTTACAGAGTTATAAATAAAGCAAGCTGCAAACAGATTAGCTGTGGAAGATCTGAGATATTATTTGTTTTCACTAGGACTCTCCCAGTCGCTTCCCTCTGTGCCCTAAGGTCTATTTAGCCCAGACTAAGCACTGTCACCAGCCCCATAAATGCTGCGGCAAGCTCAGTAGAATTGCCTGCAGACCAGGGAAGCCACTTCTGTTTCTTTGCTTTTAATAGACCCATTTCTGAAGTCTTTGCACTTCTTTGCAGTCAGTAAAGAGAGATCCAAAGTGCACAAAGAGCAGTTTCTGTCTGTGAACCTCCCAAGGTTCCCTTCTGGCCCGTCCCTCCCCTTGAGTCTGGTTACTATGCACGTGAATGGGTTACTAAGCATACAGTAAGTACCTAGTGTTTACAACCCATTGCTCTCTCAAACCTTTGGGTAAGCCATGGAGGACTTTAAAAATTCACCTATTTTCCTGCCTGAGGTGCCAAGAACCTCTCCATCTGCAATTATCAACACACACTTACACTACTATCCACCAGTGAGGAAGGACTTTCTCTGATTTCTAAGGCAAAATATTAAAGTGAAAAGAACACTTTACTTAGAGAACCAGAGCCTTAGGTCCAAATTCTGACTGCACTCCCTGGGCTGGGACTAGGGTAGAGTGATGGAGGAGCCTCAGGCACAGAATTGAAGGCAGCACTTCTCCCAAGGTTTCTGTGTGCCTGCTCCATCCATTGCAACCATTAGAATTTTTTTTAGTGAAATTCACATAACATTAACCATTCTGAAGTGCAGGTACCAGTCTGCAGCCTGGGGGCTGGGAATGCAGATCTATATTACATATATATGTATAGATGTACGTCTATCCATACGTGCACAGAATAGATGCAAAGGAAGAATCGAGGCTTCTTGGCAAGGAGAAGAGGCCAGAAAAGCCCTCACAGAAGAGGAGGCCCTCGAGGTGATTCTTGAAAACACAGACACACATCCTTGCCTCACCCTGCTGTTCTGAGGATTTGGTGACATCATTTATTTAAAGCATGTAGCATAATACCTGCAGTCTACAACTGTTAGCTGAAAATAAATGTGTGGGGTGGTCGCTTTATTATTCCATGGCAACCCTCTGAACCTGTCAGAGTTTCTTGATGGCAAACAACATACACTGCCTCCAGCTAATCTAAGCAGTAGAGAAAGTTCTTAGAAGGGCCTTGGAAAACTTAGTGAAAGAAGAAGCAGCAAACTCTGCCCAGAGACAAGAAAACTAAGAGAGGCCAGGTGGCTGACGACACAGCCAAGGCCAGACCCAGAAGCTCCCAGGAACCCCCAAGAATCCCCAGAGGCAGACTGGCTAAGTTCATGCCGTGACACCCAGCATTACTGCTGTACTAGGGTGATTCTCAGCCAGGTCTGGGACTGTGTATCCCTCCCTCAGGATGTCACACCCTTAGTGAGAGAACCTATGGGCTAATTCTAGATCAACTTTCCTTCATTTTTCAGTAGGAAGTAAAACCCTTTCTTCTTCTAGAAACCACACAGTAAGACCTATTTTACAATAAGAAAGGAAATTTGGGTGTAGGGTGTCGAAAGAAAAGGTTTCAGCTACAACTTAAAGAACAATTGTTTTTCACATAGCAGACAATATTGTACCAAAAATGTAGAAAATTATCATAAAATTTACATTTTACATTTCAAATAATACTTAAAAGTAAAAACTTTCAGATTCATCTTTAGATGTTTCATGCTAGGTACTATGTACATAACAGGTAAGCAACACAAAATATGAAGTAAATATACAGCCAGTTACTAGATGTTTGATTAATATTAACCATAAATCATGACTTATTCCAATCTTTATTAAAAACTGATCTAAAATGTTGATTTCACAGGTTTAACACACATATAGCCAGTATGAAATGTGGGGAAATTGGTTTTGCTCTCTTTATCCCCCAACTAAAAAATTTGCAAGATGCTTTTTTTCTAACATGTGAGCATGTGGGAAACTGTCAAAGGGGAATATATGCCTATGGATTGATAACAAGAGCTAGTTGTCAAGAGTTTCTTGACAACGGATCAGCAAAAGATAACTCTGATGCTCCCAGAAGATCTGCTCCACAACTTCCAGGAAATACACAGACCCTTAGACAGAAGGCGGGTGCCAGAAAAAAGAAAAATTACTTTAGTAGAATAATTGACTTTTTACCATCATCACTTAAACATACCCAGCTCTCTTTCATATTACATCAAATCATCCCTTTACATCTTTTCCTGCAGGACATACCTTACTTCTCCCCTCCTCTTGACTGTCCCACACTTGACAGTGGTTTTTATTTCCTTTGTCTGCTTCCTTACATCCCACCCATTGCTCAGCTCACTGCACTCCGAGCTCCAGCCTCCAGCCTCCATTGAAACACCACTTGCCAAGATCACCAACAACTTCCTTACAGCTAAACCTAATGGATACATTTCCATCCTTATGTACCTTAATTGGCTTCACAGAGGCTGTGAATGACAATAACTTCCTCTTGGGAATACTCTCTTTACTAAACTTTCAAGGCTCAACACTCGGATGGTTTTCCTCCTGCGTGTATTCAATTGTAACTGTTGTCGTGGATTCACAGACACCCAATACACAACACTCACAGACTAAACTCATTATCTTTCTCTGCAGATATGTTCTTCCTTCTATGTTCTCCTTCAAAAGGAATGTCGATCATTTGTCCTAAAGCTAAAAGCCCAAACAGCATTCTGGAATCTTCCCTCTCCCTCAGTACCCAATCCCCAAGCCCACCACCAACCAATCAGGATTGGCTATCACAATTCCTAAATGTCTCTCAAATATTAATGCTTCTACTTTTCTGCATCCCTTCTGAATCCACTCTACTCAAGGAACTAACTAAATAGTTGAATCATTATAATGACTTCCTGTCACTGAAGCTCAATTTCCCAGTATATAAAATAAGACAGAATAAACACCAACTTTCTTCCTTCCCTCTCTGTATTCTGTGATTATACAAATTTACAACCAAGGAGAGGGTGAGGGCAAAATCAATTCTGGAGACCATCTTGTTTCCCCATTTAAATTAAAGCACTGGGGTAACCAAGACGTGCCTACCTCTCATGGTAACACTGTTGTTAGGAAGTCTAAGAGTCTGCAAGACAATTTATAAAATTCAAATGTTTCAAACAAATTTACCTACTTTGTTTTCTTAATTCATCTAAAGGAAAGGTGTTATAGATATTCTTTAAAATGTCCTATGGGGAAAAAGTAAATCTCATGTAAAGATTTAGTCAATCTTTGTTGATGACCATCTTGAGTGCATATTTTAAAACATGGATAACAGGAAAAGATTGATGGAGATTGTAGGGAGGGGCAGGGATGAGGAGGAAGAGATATGAAGGAGTTTGGTTGATTTTCAGCAATAATAATGTCAAAATAAAAACATTACTTAAAAAAAGAGGTTAAAAAAATTGAGGTTAGAGCTGCTCTATTAAATGTATGCAAACTGTAAAACTATGAGCAGATGGAAAAAGTTAACTGACACAATATGGCAAATTCCACTAATGAATACAATAGGGAGCCACTTTAATGGGAGAAAGAGTAGACTGTAAAATTAGGAGAAGTTGGGGAAACAAATGGCTGAAAGCCAGAACAGTAAGAGGTCACTTACTACCCTAAGGATTCTTCTCTTGGTTCTGAAGTGTGTTAGCCCAGCTGAGTGAAGTCCTGGTGAGGATGTCATATATCCTCTAAAAGAGGCACCCATCAACTGGAGAAGTATGTGCCATCTCTCTCCAAAGGTCATTAGCAGATGGAAAGTGTGGCATTACGTTAATTTGATTAAGTATTAATTTTCTAATTCCAGAGGTGGAATTTTCCTATAAATGAACAGGCCTTTACACAAAAGCATAGCCTCACCTGGTATGAATATCATTTTGGAGATAGACTCTTACTCTGTCACCAATGCTAGAGTGCCATGGCCTCAACCTAACTCACAGCACCCTCAAGCTCCTGGGCTCAAGCAATCCTCCTGCCCCAGCCTCCCAAATAGCTGGGACTATAGGTGCCAGCCATAACCCCTTGCTAATTTTTCTACTTTTAGTAGAGACAGGATGGTCTCAAACTCCTCACCTCAAACAATCCTCCTTCCTTGATCTCCCAAAGTACTAGGATTACAGTGTGAGCTACTTTTTAATGCTATCTCCCATTAGCTTAAGACCCAGTGAGAAAGAAAAAGGAAGTTCTCTAGCAAAGAGAGGAGTTAAGAATTGCGATTCCCTGGCTATCCAAGCACAGTACAGGTCCTACTAATGGGGAAGAAGTGTGATGCCATTTTCCATTTATTTTCTGGCAGGGTAAGACACTGAATTACCAACGGCCAACTCTAGCAGGGCAGCAGCCATGTCACAGGCTATGTGACTTACCTAAGACCCTCCCAGAGAGAAAGGGCTTTTGGGCTCCTACAAACCCTTGTTATATGTTGATAACAGGGTTCTGGCACTTTGAAAAATTCCCAGTCATGCAAGAGTCAGGCTTCTCGGTCCAAAGAAACCTTTAAAATATATAACTAAAAGCTATCTACACTTTTATATTTCAAATATATTGTAATTTCAAACTGCTCTATTGTCAAATTGCACCAGACAGCTTTAAATCCAAGACAGTGACTTTCAAACTCTTTGGACATCAACTCACAAAAAATATGTAAAGTAATTTTTATCATAAACTAGTCAAGCACACACAAAAAACTAATACAGAAATCTTATAAAAATGTATTTACCTTCCCAGAAGAAAAAAAAATTATTTTATCATAAGGACATTTGGAATGGATCGCTCATCACAGCTCAATTTACAATCGCCAAGATGTGGAAACACCCTAAATGTCCATCAACCCAGGAATGGATTAACAAACTGTGGTATATGCATACCATGGAATACTATTCAGCCATAAAAAATATGGAAACTTTACATCATTTCTATTAACCTGGATGAAGGTGAAGCACATTTTTCTGAGTTAATGTTTCACAAGAGTGGAGAAGCAAGTATCCAATGTACTCAATACTAATATGAAGCCAGTAGACGATCTAATATATACCCACATAAGAGAAAAACTCAATTCAATTCATGTTGGGGTGGGAAAAAGCGAGGGAGTTGGAAGGTGGGAAAAGAGAGCGGTATTAGTGTGCTCCTACTTAATGATCACCATGTAAGTATATATGGCACACCTCTTGGATGGGGGACACAACTACAAGAGGGACTCTCCCTAACAAATGCAAACATTGTAATCTACTTGTTTGTACTCTTTTAACCTGAAATAAAACAAACAAAAAATTTACTTACCTTTATTACATGTAATATATTCTAATATTATCTATTCTGTTTCATTATTTGTTAAGTACTTATCACAATCTGCAGAATAATTTCATAATCCAGGACCTAAAGATTGAAAACCACTATTCTAAGATTAAAGGTTTAATCTACTCAAGCTAGTAGTCCGGTGTCCAAAGTTTTAAAAGTTCATTAAAATGCGTTGTCAAAAAGAAACATTTGCTGGAAAAAACTTCCGTTCCCATCAAGAGCATTGTTTTGGTGATTCTTACTGTGACTCGCCAAACGAAAAAGCAGCTTTCCCTTTGCAGAATTGAGATGTGATCAAGTGAAAATGGCATAGAATCAGAACAGAATTAAAAAAGGCGGGCATTCCATCACCAAATGCAAAATGTGATCCTTCTGGAAAATGTAAAGCAGCCTAGAGTGAGGTAAGGAGAGCAAAATAAAACCAAAAAATAAATATTAATGGTGAAAGGATCAAGCTTGTGACTCTGTCTCTAAGCTTCACAAGTTGCATTTTAATACTTTCCAATCCTATAAAACAGAAAAATATTCAGGATGGCTCCACTAATCATGTGGCCTTGAGTATCTCAGCAGACATCATTTAAGTCATTTAAAAGGATAACTGCAAATTAAATTAGTTGATCCTAATTATGCAAAAATGATAAATTCAAATAAGCAAGGTAATTCACTTCTAAATTAAAAATTTTTTCAATCACTTGGCATCTCAAATCAAAGCAAATGGGTAATGTTACCAATTATATCAATTTGACTCTTAAATTTAAATACATAAACATATGATGAACTGAATTAAAATTCTTATTTGATATGCACTTAACTTATTAACATTTGCACTAGGGTAGAGAACCACATTCAAGATTGTTCATATCCTTGAAAGCCAAAGAAGGTTGCCACAAAGTCCCTTTGTAAGATTCTGGCAACAGAAGGAGTTCACAAAATCTATTAAACAAGTTGTCCCCATAGGAAAACTAAGGTAGACCATACTACTAAAAGCAATACTATGGAAACTTGTAAGATATTTATTAAGGGAGTTGTATGATAAATAATAAAAATACTCAGTTGTAGGAAGCCATATGAGAACGTGTTAGGCTTCAACCTGGTTGCATTCATGATAGCGGGATTTTGTAGGAAGAAAAGAAATTAACATGCTAATTAATGTGTTTTGCCAGGCATTACTAAATACTTTCACATATAGTCATGTGTCACTTAACAATAGGAGTACCTTCTGAGAAGTGTGTTATTAGGCACTTTTGTCACTGTATGAACATGAAAGAGTGTCCTTACACAAACCTGGATGGTATAACCTACTACACACCTAGGCTACATGGTATAGCCTATTGCTCCTGGGTTACAAATTAGTTACAGATGTTATTGTACTGAATACGGTAGGTTATTGTAATACATTGGTAAGTAAGCATTATGGATATAAACATAGACAAGGTGCAGTAAAAATACTGTATAAAAGTTTTGAAAGATGGTACACCTATATAGAATAGCTCCTTTATATTCTTATGGGACCACCATTGTATATACATATAGTCTATGGTTAACTAAAATGAAACTAAAAAGAAACATTTGCCAGAAAAAACTTCAGTTTCCATCAAGAGCATTGTCTTGGTGATTCTTACTGTGACTCATTATACAGCACGTGACTATACATGATCTCATTGGAAACTAGGAATCAGAGAGGTGAAATAATTTGTTCTAAGTCACACAGTGATAAGTGATGGGAGAAGAATTTAAACTCATCTTCTAATTACAAATCAATTATTTTTGTCACGTCTACACTACTTTACCCTGACTAATAACAAAAATATTATAGTGCAAAAAATATTTGTTTAAATGCTTCCTAAGATTTCTGATTAAGAATAGATCAATTCAGATTCCAGTGTCAAGGAATTTATTCTTATCTCTTATTATTCTGTGAATTAACTGGGATTGACTTGACAGTTCTTGCTTGAGGACTCAGAGGAAGTACAGTCAGATGTCAGCTGGGGCTGTAATTATGTGAAGGCTCAACTGGGCTAGTTTACTCACATGGCTGGGAGAGGATGTCAACTACCATTGTTTTGGTGGCTGCCAACTGAAGTGCCTACATGTGGCCTCTCCATGTGACCTGAGCTTCTCACAATACAGTGGTTGGGTTCCAAAAGGGAGAGTCCCAAAAGCAAAAATTCCTAAAGACCCAGGCTTCTTACAATGTAACCTCAGAAAGTCCCAGAAAGTCACTTCCACAGCATTCTATTGGTTGAGCCAGTCACTGAAGCCAGCCAGTTTCAAAGGGACTCTACTTTTTGATATAAAAATAACATGTCCATAGAGAGAGGGAAAGAGAACACCCATCACAGCCTAGTCTCTTAACTCCCATTCTGGCATCCCCAACTGTGTCAGAAGGGAAAATATATAATAAAATTATAAAATCAGTTATTTTGTTATATTTTCTTTGTATCTTTGCTTCTGTCCTTTTTTTTCTAGAAACGTAGCATTTGTTGAATGAATAAATAAATGAAGGTCTCTGTCTCTCCTTTTTCCTTTCTACCCTTTTCCTCCTTCATCACCTTTCCTCTTTCTTTTCTCTTCCTTTCTAACTGAAAACAAGATTTTTTAAAAACAAAAAACAGAAGCAACATATTCTAATAAGTTAGTAAATCTCTTAGTTATAATGAATTTCTATCCACATCTCCCCGTTGATATCTGCTCGAGTGATTCGGTCATCATCCTCCATTGGAGGGCAATGAGAGAGATCTACTTAATGCAGGCAAAGAAAAAGAGAGGAAAAAATGAGGAGGAAAAGGTAGGCTATCAAGGGAAGAAGGAAAGCATAAATGAAAAGAGAAATAAATCAGGAAGGTTGAACAGCCTC
This sequence comes from Arctocebus calabarensis, assembly GCA_963573935.1. NCBI lineage: Eukaryota > Metazoa > Chordata > Mammalia > Primates > Lorisidae > Arctocebus > Arctocebus calabarensis. Next base: position 108,352 of record CAUYON010074401.1, on the reverse strand, counting down.
AAACCCAAGGGGCTGAAATGACAAAGAGGAAAAAAGCCAACTTATCCCACTAATATGTGCTGTAGCCATCCCTTTCCTCCCAATTTATTGCCCCCACTGCCAGCCTCATCCAACCTTAGGTCCCAAAGCCTACATAATTGTTATTATAATCATCTCATCTAGGCCTCCTTGCCAGTGTTTTTATCCTCCTTAGAAACTACCAAAAACAGCTTTCCACATGATGCACCCAATTATTAATTAATTGATTAATCATCCACTAAATGACTTCTGAGGTTTAAGTCCAATGTAAGCTTTTTAAGGATTTTCATAATCTGACCTAACATTCCTTGCCAATCTTGTTTCTTGAGATGCCTACGTGAATCAATCGCTTTTGCCAAAGCACTCTAGTCACTGTCTCCAAATAAATGGAAAAATGAAAATATATCTCACTATTTAATTCTTTACAAAATACATGAAATCTAAATTAGGTAAAAAAATAAATAAATAAGATAAACAGAATACTATGTTTGCCAGAGCAGTGTGGCAATGTGTCAGACTTGGGAATGACAGCAAGTAGGGCCCTCGTAACTTCTCATTTTCCTCCTTTGTTTGGCCTTTTTTGCCGACAAATCACCAGGTGCTTTCTTTGTTCCTCTCTGCTTTCCAAATCCTATTTCACAAGGACTCAAAACAAGACCCCTTCTTTATGGGAACTGATATTAGCTGAGTAATTTGGAAAGTGATATGATTAGCAGTATTATTTAGGACCTGAATCACAAATCTAATTTGATTTGATCAAATCTTTCAAGTTCCACTGAAGTTTTTAGTGAGGAGACTTGTTCAGCAGTTTAAAGAACCATTTTTCTCTAATTTGGTAGATAATTCAACTAGCATCCAATCTTCTGTCATAAGTTTGATTTTCAATAATTGCAGGAACCATTAAGAACACCATTGTTACTATTGTAGCCCTTTGAGACCCCAACATAATTGGGATTTAAAGAAAAATAGAGTATTTGAAGATGATGTCTGATTATATAATCAGGGTGTGGTACATGATCAAAAAGATGTTGTGGTCAGAGCAGTTTATTGTCAGGTATAATTAAAGCTGTAGATACCATTTTGAAAGTACAGACTTAGGGGCAGGGGAAGAGACTTTTTGAAGCAAAGTGCAAATTAGGAATAATTACAGTGGATGATCATGGAATGTCAACACCCATTTCATCATGATGAGCTCGGTATCCTTCAAAGTTCCATTGAATGAGGGAAAGCATTAGCACAGACCAAAGGCAGCTTTGGAAAGGATACCTTTGAAGTATTAAGGAATAGGTCGACTGGCAGTCAGCAAACATAAAAGTAGATCAAACCGTAAATGTCGTGATCTCCAATAGACATCACTATACTTAAAAATATGCTTCTAAAAGAGATTGTTTTCTCTTTCAAATCCAGTATTGAATGTACATGCAGTAGTTTATATTTTTAAAAATCAAATTTGGGTTAAAAACCAGGTAAATCTAAATTTTATTTAGGAGAGTTTATAAAAGTGGTAAAATTATAAAGAAAAGTAAAAGATTATTATACGACACAGGACATTGGAAACTTCTGGGATCATATCAAAGTTATATTACTTGATATGGGTTCCCTAGGTGCTCACTTCACATTACTTACTTTGTTTAATGCATTTTGCTTTTTACAAAGACCCACTGACAGTAATAAAGTGTTAGAGTTCACGATGCATTAGCTCATTTCTGTTACTGCCATAACCAATGCTTTGCTAACATTCCATTGTATTTAGTTTTATTTCTGAGACAGTCTCACTCTGTCACCCTCAGTAGAGTGCTGTGCTGTCACAGCTCACAGCAACCTCTAGCTCTTGGGCTTCAGGTATTCTCTTGCCTCAGCCTCCCAAGTAGCTGGGACTACAGGCGCCCACCACAATGCCTGGCTATTTTTTGGTTGCAGTTGTCATTGTTGTTTAGCAGGCCTGGGCCAGGTTTGAACCTGCCAGCCTAAGTGTATATGGTCGATGCCCTACTCACTGAGCTACGGGTTCCAAGCCTAACCTTCCATTTGAAAGGATGACTTTTTGTTTTCCAGAAGAAATAACAAACCTGGTCTGGCTCTCTGCAATTTTGTGGCTGGGTGTGAGAAGATGCACTTCCTAAGCCAAGGACCAAGCCTTCCATTTTATGTTGAAGTACCTGATACAATGGTACAAAACTAGTATTCTTTTAGGAATTGATATTCAATCATTCATTTGACAAATACTACTGACATTTCTACCTGCTGACTCCTTGGCAAGTACAAGGTACAGTATTTTAAATTGCACATGAACTTTATGGCCACCCTGTATGATTAAACGGCATTTGATAAATATAAAGATACTACAGTCTCAGTGGTCTCTCCTAGCCAACCAGCTTAGTTTATCTAATGGATAGCACTGACTTTCACTCCCACTTAGGTCTTACTAAGGGATGATAGAAGAGAGTAGACCAGTTAAAAGGTTGTGATTTAATAAAAGTGAAAGAAAAAGAATTAGCAACAAGAAGGAATAACAATAACAAACAAAATAAAACAAACCCAAGAGGAACAGGTGACAAAGACTGTACAGCCACCAAGGCCTCAGGTCCTGGAGCAGCTTAACTGAGCCAGACATTCTTCCCATGTTCTGCCTTCCTCTTGCCAACCCCACACCCCAATCTCTAGGGAGTCAGGCTCAGTATCGATGCCACTGAGACAAGTCAAAGGCAGGCAAGAGTCCTGGGATCAAAACTTGGCTAAGCCAGGGCAATCTGCACAGCCAGAAGTGGAAAGAGCCAGAGGATACATCTAACCCATTTTGGAGGGGGTGCCAAGATGAGGGGCAGGAAAGTCAGAACTAGTCCTCAAGTCTAGAGGAGTAAGCTACAGAACCAGAGGCTGAGGAGAAAAGGTGAGCTGAGAAGCCAAGTGCCAGATAAAAACAGAAATACAGACTTGAGGTGTAGAAAGGAAAAAAACAAAGGCAAGAGTAAGATAAAATAAAGGGTCTAAGACAAGAACTGGGAACCAGGGCTTGAGGTTCAACCCTGGACTTTTGTTTGGTGTGAGTTATCTTAAGGGGAAATCATGGGATCTGAGCAGGTATCTCCCTTCCCTCCCACCACAGGGACAGTCCAAGACACTAAAAATACCAAACACAATCTGGAAGCCTTTTGGGCAGGCCTGGTAATGACCCAAGCTAGTCCAGACTGATTTGGCCATGAAGATGATCACATCTCCTAAGGACAAAATTCGCCCCAGATTCCTCTATTGACTTATTTTGGGAAATGAAACTTTTGAGTAAATGGTATACTTGAACAAATGAGTGTAGTTATAAATGCCCTAAAACTCTGGCAGGTGGAAATTACCATGCCTTACTTACTGGCAAAAAATTTGCTGAGCACTTACTAGCATACTAGCCCCAAGGACTTTATTTCTTTTGTATGTTAGTTTTTTCCAGTTCTTGGCCGGGGCTGGGTTTGAACCCGCCACCTCTGGCATATGAGGCCAGTGCTCTACTCCTTTGAGCCACAGATGCCACCCACCCCAAGGACTTTAAATATAGTATCACAGTGTCGCAGTATCACATTTTTAAATTATTACTTTTGGCTGAAATCAATTAAATTTTTTCAAGAATCTTGATCCTCCTTCACCTCTATTTAAATCATCATGTCCTGAAGACTAGGATTATCTTGCCATATTCTTTTTAACCACCACCCCCCCCCAATTTCTAGCCAAGTCTCAAAAAGTGAAGTATGCACTGAGTGAAGGCCTCAGAGAGCAGCTCGATGCCTACCTGTCTCGCAAGGGGAAGGGACTTGCTCAGGCCACATGGAGCAAAGTGTGAGGTGTCAGATATCAGCCTTAAAAATAAGTGTTTTCTTTTGTTATTCTCTTCTTCCCCTTTCTGCTTTTTTTTTTTTTTTTTTGATACAGAACCTCAAGCTGTCCCCCTGGATAGAGTGCTGTGGCCTCACAGCTCACAGCAACCTCCAATTCCTGGGCTCAAGCGAGTCTCCTACCTCTGCCTCCCAAGTAGCTGGGACTACAGGTGCCCGCCACAATGCCCGGCCATTTTTTGGTTGCAGTCACCATTGTTGTTTGGCAGGTCCGGGCTGGATTCGAACCTGCCAGCTCAAGTGTATGTGGCTGGTGCCTTAGCCCGTTGAGCCACAGGCGCCGAGCCCCTTTCTGCTTTTCAAAGAAGAAACAATGATTGAAAATTTTCTTCTTTGTGGCCTACACCACAAAGAAGGGGTGAGTGCACATGTGTGTGTGTCCCCACATAGCACAGAATCATTGCTGACATGTGGTGGGAGAAAGGAAAGAATATTCAGGGATATAAATATTTATATCAGAGCGATAGGAAGACACACAAAAAGCAATTCACAAACATGGTGGCGTTAAGGTAATATATTACGGGGGGAGGTTTTGGGGGAAGGAAGGAAGGGGTGGGTTTCAGGGATAGGAGGAGCAGCTAGAGGGATGGATTCGTGTCTCTGATTGCGTAGGGAGGCTCAGATCTGAAGACCAGGAAGTCTCTCCAGGCACTGGGATATTTCAGATATGTCATTCTAGAAAAGAAAAAATGCCATGCTCATTGCCCCCTCCCCTCTTGGCCTCCCTCCCCACTTCCTTGGTGCCCTTCCAAGGAAGGGCCCTTGGTACTGGCTTCTTAGTCCTCCCCCAGGGGGAGTTTACCTAGGCCAAGAGGGCCAGATGGGGCTGCTGGCAAAGATGTTACTGATCAGGCTCTTTCTCATCCCACTTTCCGTCTGCCAGTGCTTTTGGTGGTGGCTGTGCCTGGTCCTGATGAGCGTAGTACTCCCACCCTGTAGCGGGCGGTGTGCGCGCCAGCCAGCATCCAGTTGCATTCACCACTGATCCCCTACCTGTGCAGTGACGTGCCATCATCTCGCTGCTGCCATTTTACACTCCACACACCAGCTTTCTCTCAAGACAGTTATTTGATCACTAACCACTTTGAATATCATGATCATCGGCTCATTTATTTTTTCTATTTTAAAGGATGACGCTGCTATGCCCAGGGAGCAGCCATATCGATTTCCACATTTGCCAAGGCATCCAAGTGTGAGCTGCCTATCACGGTGCTGACTTGAATAAAAGGTTATTGCTGTGATCATTATTTAGCATTTATATAGCTCCTCACAATTGTTTACCAATTATTCCTCAGAGCGCCTCTGTCAAGGTGATCAGCCACAACCATGGTAAGGGCAATAAATCAGGGATCCTGGAGAGGTTTCAGGAATGTGGACAAAAGAGCACAAAATGGATAACCACAGACCTGGAGTCGGCCATGACCAATCTCCCCCCTCCCCAGCATACGCAGCCAGTTTATTCATTCCATCATTCTGGTTAGCAAACCTTCAACTCAAATATCATTTCTGTACAGAAGCCTTCCCTGACTCCCAAATCTAAAATAGCATCCTCTCCCCAAAGCACTCACTGCCACCTATCTTATGGACTTCATCTTGGTGTCACCTGAAATTATCATCTTTGAGTATTTACTTTATTGTCTGCCTTCCCCATCAAGAAGGTCATCTCAGTGGTAGCAACATCCTTCCCTGAGTTGCTCAATGTTCCATGTATCCTCTTGGTTGAAAGCAAAGCCTGGCACACAGTAGATGCTCAGTCATGCTGTTGAGTATATGACAAGAAGAGCCCTACAAACCCTGTTACTTGCTTATCATTTCTATGCCCTGCATCTCCTTTTGGCCTTTCTAGAGAGAGTCACACATATAGTCAATTATTCTTAATTACCCTGGGGCTAGTTCATGGAGTAGCCCAGGTCCTTGGCTTCCTGTCTTTCCTTCTCACTCCAGATCTTCTGGTCATTTCTCACTTGTAGTTGAGAGGGGTGAGGAAGAGAGTAGGGTGATCAAAGTCCTACCAGGCAATTTCACTAGCTCTAATAGCTCTGGAACTGTACAAAGTTGAAGTTAGTTATTGATTTCAAGATTTCTTTTTTGCCTTATTTATGAATTTCAAAAAAAAATTATCCGTTATTATATGCAACACAGTGAAAAATGCTTTGAAGAAGTTAAAAGCACTGTATAAATGTAAGATATAATTATGTATGCATGTAGTCCCATTAACCTTGGTAATTGAGAGTTGGTTATACATTTAAGGTTTAATTAGTTTCGATAGAACAGTAGCTCATACTTTCTAATGGGTAGGGCCAGACAAGGGCTTAAAAGCACGGCTTTAGTTAAATTATTTTAACCATCAAATCAAGATAAAGTTTGAAGCCCCTTTAAAGCCTCAAAAGTTGCTGGTAATGCTGATTTCTCATCAACAAGAAAGAATACACAAATGGTAATAAATGTTTGAATTTTCTTGCTTCAAATTTCAGACACTGAGAATACAATTTCCCCAAAATCTTAGATGTTAGAAGAAAGAACCCCTAGATAATCTAACAATGAAAATTTGTATTTAAAGGTTGATGGTAATGTTCTTTATGCCCTATGTGCAACAACAACACAATGGGTTGCCCTTTTGTTTTAAATTAAATATAAGGAATCAACAGAATACTTCATAAAATGTATTGCTACTTTTTTTGTTGTTGTTGAATACAGAGTCTCACTTTGTCACCCTGGATTGAGTTGCATAGCATCATAGCACACAGCATCCTTTAACTCTTAGGTTTAAATAATTCCCTTGCCTCAGCCTCCCAAGTACATGGGACTACAGGTGCCCACCACAATGCCTGGCTATTGCTACATTTTTTTCCATACTACTACTCTGATCATAGATATTACTGTTGACACTTTTTTTTTTAATGAAAAAAATGGAAGCAAAGCAACTAAGCATCTTACTCCAGGTCTTAGAAGAAGTCACCCAGAAGAGTGGTCTGGCTCAAGTCTCCTGGCTCCAGATCTACTATTCTCCATAATCATGTTAGAAAACCATATTGGAAAGAGAAGATCCCATTACTAGTACTGATGCAACAGCACCAAGCTGCAAGGCTGGGCAAATATTCTTAACATTATTGTTAAATTCTCTGCATTCACTCAGCATGTGCAATCACACACCACAATGGCATTTCAGTCAACAAAGACCACACCTAGGATGGTGTCCCTGTAGGATTTTAATAGAGTCAAAAACTACATCGCTATTGTAACAATTTCATAGCCTGACACATTCCTCATCCATTGCTGGTGATGCTGGTGTAAACAAACCTTCTACACTGCCAGGTGTATAAAAACTTAGCATCTATAATTATGTATAGCATGTAACATTGGATAATGATAACAGACAGCTATGTTACTGGCTTAGGTATCTACAATACTGTACTTTTATCACCATTTTAGAATATACTCCTTCTACTTACTAAAAATAAAAGTTAACTGTGAAAAGTCTCAGGCAGGGCCTTCAGGAGGGATTTCAGAAGAAGGCACTAGTATCACAGGTATCACAGGTATCACAGGAGATGACAGCTTTATGCACTGGGACAGCTCCTACCGGCAAGACAAGATGTGGAGGTGGAAGATAATGACATTGATGATCCTGACCTGTGCGGGCCTAGGCTAATGTGCATGCTTATGTCTTAGTTTAAGAAAAAATTAAAAAGTAAAAATAAAATAAAGAATTTTTTAAATAAAAAAAACTGATAGACTAAGGATATAAGGAAAGAAAATATTTTTGTACAATTGTACAATATGTTTGTGCTTTAAGTATTATTACAAAAGAGTCAAAAAGTAAAAAAGAACTAACATTTAGGCTGGGCACAGTGGCTCATGCCTATAACTTTAGCACTCTGGGAGGCCAAGGAAAGTGCATTGCCTGAGCTCCTGAGTTCAAGATCAACCTGAGCCAGAATGAGACCCTGTCTAAAAATATCCAAGTTTGTGGTGGGTGCTGGTAGTCTCAGCTACTTGGGAGGCTGAGGCAAGAGGATCACTTGAGCCCAAGAGTTTGAGATTGCTGTGAGCTACGACACTATGGCACTCTCCTGAGGGTGACAAAGTGAAACTCTGTCTCAAAAAAGAAAAATAAAAACCGTTCATAAAGTTAAAAAGTTACAACAAGCCAACGTTAATTTATTTTTAAAGAAAAATAACTTTTTATAAATTTAGTGTAGCCTCAGTGGACAGTGTTTATAAAGTCTGCCATAGTGTACAGGGATATCGCAGGCCTTCACCTCTACTCACTACTCACCCTGTGACTTGCCCAAGGCGACCTCCTGTCCAGTGCCTTCTAGTCAGGGTCAGTGCCCTACACAGTGCATCATTATATACCATTTTTTACCATCTTTCTACTGTACCTTTTCTATGTTTAGATGCACAAATATTTGCCACTGAGCTCCATTTACCTATACAACCTGCTGTACAACTGTGCAGCCCAGGAGCAATAGACCATACCACATAGCCTAGGAATGTAGTGGGCCATGCCACGTAGGCTTGGGTAAGGACACCCTGTGATGTTTACACAATCATGAAATTCCCTAGTGATACATTTCTCAGAACATAGTCCTGTCATTAAGAAACACGTGCCAGGTGGCACCCATAGCTCAGTGAGTAGGGCGCCAGCCACATACACAGAGGCTGGCAGGTTCAAGCCCGGCCTGGGCCTGCTGACCAACAATGACAACTGAAACCAAAAAATAGCCAGGAATTGAGGCAGGTGCCTGTAATCCCAGCTACCTGGGAGACTAAACCAAGTTAACGGCTTAAGCCCAAGAGTTTGAAGTTACTGTGAGCTGTGATGCCACAGCACTCTACCGAGGGCAAAATAGTAAGACTCTGCCTCACAAAAAAAGAAAGGAAGGGAAGGGAAAGGAAAGATAGGGAAAGAAAAAAAGAAAAAGAAACACATGACATACTGTGTCCTAGTCCCTGTGTTTGCCCCTGAAAGGACACAGAGGAAGTAAAACCTAGGTTAAACCTCACTGGTTCTTATGGCCCAGTTGGAATTGAAAGTACACACCCACAAGCACTGCTCTAATACAAGGTAGGGTGTGGCATGCATGCATTAGAAGAGAGATGCAAAACACTGGAACAGGAGGGAAGAGAGGAAAATCCGAAAACCTTCCATGAAAAGGATGAACTTGGCACAAGATTAAGGATATATTGGGAAGAGTGAAGAGGAGAGGTAGGTGTCTACTGAATGTTCCCTACCTAAAATTGTATCTATTCAAATTTTATCTACCATGGCAAAAGTTAGGAGATAAATATAAAAGTCAGTAGATACAATTTTTAAATATTTAGAGATATTTGCCAATTAGTTTTATAAATATCAGTAACTATAAGACGAACTAAAATAAAAAAAAGATTAGGCCAGGCATAGTGGCTCATACCTAAAATCCTAGCACTCTGGGAGACCAAGGTGAGAGGATTGCTTGAGCTCAAGAGTTCAAGACCAGCCTGAGCAAGAAGGAGATTCCTTCTCTACTAAAAACAAAAAATTATCCGGGTGTTGTGGCAGACATCTGTAGTCCCTACTGTCTGGGAGGCTAAAGAAAGAGGATCACTGGAACCCAGGAGTTTGAAGTTGTTGTGAGCTAGGCTGATGCCACAGCAATCTAGCCCAGGTGACAGAATGAGACTCTGTCTCAAAAAAAATAGAAAAGGTTAAAGTGGTGTTTCCTGGGAAATGAACTGAAGGCTAAAAAAGAATAGGGTTCAAAGGTAAGGTGGGTCCTGTTGTTTTTCTTTATAGACACTTTAAAACTAGTAGGTTTTAAATCCACATATATAAATTACTTAGGTAAGTATCAATCTTTTAATGAATGAATTAAAGAATGAATATGGTTTCCACAAGAAGAGAGAAGCGTGGGAAGAACAAGTAATCCATTTGGATTGCAATAGGGGGTATCTCTTCATAGATAGGGAAACATACACGGATGCTCTATTATCAAAGGCCTTGAATAGAAGGATACACACTTAGACTGTTGTTGGCAAGCAAGGCAATAAAGGTGATTTAAGTTGAGCAAAGAGGCAATATGCTTAAAACTGACTTTAGGCTCGGCGTCTGTGGTTCAACGGGCTAAGGCACCAGCCACGTACACCTGAGCTGGTGGGTTCGAATCCAGCCCGAGCCCGCCAAACAACAATGATGGCTGCAACCAAAAAAAAAATGGCCGGGCGTTGTGGCGGGCGCCTGTAGTCCCAGCTACTTGGGAGGCAGAGGGAAGAGACTCCCTTAAGCCCAGGAATTGGAGGTTGCTGTGAGCTGTGATGCCGCAGCACTCTATCCAGGGTGACAGCTTAAGGCTCTGTCTCAAAAAAAAAAAAAAAAAAAACTGAACTTTACATACAACAGTGGTTCTCAAATTGGAAAGTGCAATCATTTGCTTATCAAAACAAAATTACTGGGCCCCAACAAACAAAGTTCCCTCAACATACATTAGGTCCAGGGCGGAGCTAAAGAATTTGCATTTCTAATAAGTTCCCAGGTGACGCTGATGTTACTGGTCTGGAGACCAAAAAGTGAGAACCATGAACATATAGTAATCTAGCAACAGGAGAAGTCGAGGACGCAATGTACAGAGATTGCTCTGACAGGCCAGTCCAGAGGGAAGAGGTCCCGGAGTGCAGAACTGGGAGTGGCGAGGCACAGAACTCTAATCAAGAGAACAGGCTAACCTTTCAAAGAATAAGTGATCTTTCAACCATGTTCGGGATAATTATAAATTATAAATCACCAGCAAATCTGCCAGTGCCTATGCTGGGCCCTCAAGAAGCCCTTAAAAGGCTCGGCGCTTGTAGCTCAACGGGCTAAGGCACCAGCCACGTACACCTGAGCTGGCGGATTCAAATCCAGCCCAGACCTGTCAAACAACAATGACGGCTGCAACCAAAAAATAGTCGGGCGTTGCGGTGGGCACCTGTAGTCCCAGCTACTTGGGAGGCAGAGGCAAGAGACTTGCCTGAGCCCAGGAATTGAAGGTTGCTTTGAGCTGTGATGCCACAGCACTCTATCCAGGGTGACAGCTTGAGGCTCTGTCTCAAAAAAAAAAAAAAAAAAAAAGAAGCCCTTAAAACTTATTTTTAAAATAGCAATCCTGTCTAGAAATTAAGTTGTGAGTTTTATCTTACTTTCCCTTCTTCCCACATCAATAACCTCATTCTAATGCAACTTAGATTGCAAAGCATCTTCTAGGGAGAGCACTCCAGCAGCACCTGGTCAGCGGCGTACCTATCTGTATAGTAAAATCATACTAAGACTGATGTCCTTATTATTTCATTGCAAAACATTCTTATAGCTAAATAATGGTCAAAATATAAGAAGCACCGGAAATGTTTACCTCTACCAGGTGGGGTAAAAAATGCTTACCCCATCATGCCATAAAATGCCCCTTGAGAACACAGATGAACCTTCTTTTAACCAGCATTTGTTGAGTAACCTACTACACAATAAGCACTGTGGATGTGCTTGGGAAACAAAGATGAGTAAATTGAGGCTCGGCTCACAGAGGTTCCAGCCATATTTTCCCTATGCTCATGAATCTACCTGAGAATTGTGGTCTATTTGTAATAAAAATCCTAAAGCAGGTCCAGAAGAAGACAGGTGGCTTTTCTGAACTGACTGCTTCCATTGTCTATTCAGCTGAAGACAGCACCATAGTCCTGGGTCATCTCAGCACGGCTCTATTATTCAGACACAGAGAGTCCAGGGAGCATCCAGCACCTGTCTGTTTCCCTGCTCCTTACGGATAGTGAGCGTTTTGTCACTCACACACGTTTCAATGCCCAAAGAGTGTGCCACTTGGGGTTTCAAAATATCATTTCCTTTAATACCTCCCAAAATAACAGGGTCACTTCAGGACCAGCGAGTGGTTGGCCCTGTGACATGATTCCCAGGAGTACTAATATGTTCCAGAGAGGAGCAAGTATTTTCACAGCTGCAGGTCTCAGCACTGAACTTTCTACTGTCAGTGAGAATTGTGTCCAAGTGAAAATATAGAAGTGGAAACAGCCATGCAGCCATCAAAGGGATAAAGTGACAGGGATTGTTTACTGGAGTCAGAGAACAACTAAAAATGATTTCTGCTGCAGCCAGAACAAAAAAAAAAAGACAAAAACAGAAGGTCAACATCCCTCTGTTATTTTGGATAATCAGCACGCCTAAGAAGTGTTGCTCAAATGTTTTAGGCAACAATGACCATTTCAACTAGGTAAAAAACCCCACGTCGACTTGCAGAACTGTCCCCCCAACACTGGAAGGTAACAAAAGGAAAAATGTTCAATCTCACTAGAATTGTGAAGTCTTCTGTGGCACCTGGTCCACCCTACCCTATCCCCTAACTCATCCATCTCCAAATGGTGTGAATTTGACATGCAAAATGCCATTAACATACACCCACACCACCCCACCGTGGCCACCAACAGCACGGTCATCATCTCTCCTGTAGATACCGCAGTAGCCTGTCACAAGCTCCCATTGCTCCAAAGACCTTAACGAGTTAAATTAGCCCAGAGAGCCCAGTGTAACCTCTGTTCCACCACCTTTTCCTCTTCCTGTTCTATCTCGTTCCTTCCTCCTCACTCGCTGCTCTCACAGCCCAGAGCGCCCTACCTGGAACACTCCTCCCTTTCTATCTTGCCAACTCTTCACCTCCTCATCTTTCAGCTCTTACCCGATATCAGGTCCTGAGGGGCTCTTGAGGAAGGCCGTCTCTTCCCTACTTAGACCAAAGTCCTTGTGCTTTAAACTCCTTCAGCATCATCAATCAGCATGTGTCGCAGAATACTTATGTAATTCATGATTGCTGGGCTTCTGCCTGGTCTCCGCATTAGACTGTAAGCTGTGCAGGCAGGGAGTCTGTTTGTGCTTACCATTGCATCCCAGAGCCTAGCACAGTGTCTGGGATGTATTAGGTACTAAATAAATACATTTGGAGGGAAGAATGAATGAATGAATAACAAGTGGCAAACTAATACTGCTAAAATAAGAATGAGGAGCTCTAGAATTTTAAATGAATGATAATAATGGATAACACATATTTAACTTCCAGTGCTAAATACTATTCTAATATATTCATACCATATGTATTAACATGGACATATATCAATTTGTTTTTCATGACAACCCTCAGAGGTAGTTACTTTTGTTATCCCCTTTTCATAGATGAAGAAATTTAGCTACATAGAGATTAACTACTCAAAATCATACAGCTTGCAAATATGATATGCTGTGCCTCCTAACAGGAGAGAGATTATGACCCTTCATTCAGAAGGTGACAATCTGCTCTGGGAACCTTTTTTGGCCCAACCACCAGGAAGGATTTTAGCAACCACTGCCTTTAAGGGTCAAGGATTTATCCTGTTTGGAAATGTATTTTTAAAGTAAAAAACTGTGTCCTCTATACAATGAGTCAATCACATCAATAGATGAAGATAAGACAATTATCTGGATTTTAGATGTCTCTGGGTCACTTTTCAGAATGAGATTTTCCCACATGTATATAAGGGTGGGCTGATTGAAACATACAGGACATAAAGTAATAATCCATCTTCCACTCAATTTTTATTGTATTGTTTTAAAGTGAGCAAGACAGGGCAGAGGACTGGAGATTGTCTTACCCCAGGGTGGAATTACGGCATTAATCAGAACCTTTAAAAGCTCTGTGCTTCTGTTCAAAAGGGGGGATGCTGGTATTTTTTGAGATAGGAGTCTGTCAGTCTCCCCATTTGCCAGTGAATTAATAAGTTTCTCTTTCCTTCTCCTTACATAACAAAGAAAAATCAAAAGTTAAATAAAGTGAGCAGGACAGTAACTAAAGCAGCTAAATGACTGACTATGACGAAGAGGACAAAAGAGAAAGCTCAAGGTATGGGAAGAAAAAAGGGAAGAGCACTTCCCAGGAAGAAAGAGCAAAATAGAGATTATGTTTGTTTAGAAAAGAGAAGATGAAAAGGAATGTGCTGCCCTCCAAATATCGAAAGGAAGCCACTCGTTGAGCATGCCACCAGAGATAGCTTTATTTTTGGCCTAACCTGGAATAGAAAATAGAAAGTCTAATGTTTAGACAAAGCAGAGTCTTCTCAGGGAAGGGAGGAAGAGAACTAAATGGAAATAGCAAATAACTTATTTGCAAAGTGGAACTCTAGATGGAGCAGTTCCCTGTGTTTGGATTTCCTGTGGTGACTGATCCTGATTTCACTGGATTCGCAGCTGTTGGGAAAACGACTGGTAGGAATATATTAGCTCTGTGATAGGAAACAGAATTGGATGATCCGCCACTTACAAAGTAAAACCTGACTGGGCAGGATCCATGTAATGAGAGGAAGGTAGAAGAGAAAGAGGAGGAGGAGGATAAGGAAGGACAGGAGGAAGAGGAGAGAGAGAGAGGTTACAGAAAGAAAAATGTTTGAAAAGGTAGCCAAAAACGTGGAGTGTGTTATAAAATACGATAGCAGACAGGGTGCAATGGCTCACAACTGTCATCCCAGAACTCTGGGAGGCCAAGGCAGGAGGATCACTTGAGCTCAGGAGTTCGAGACCAGCCTGAGCAAGAGTGAGACCCCATCCTCTATTAAAAATAGAAAAACAAGCTGGGTGTCATGACAGGTGTCTGTAGTTCCAGCTACTCGGGAGGCTGAGGCAAGAAGACTCTTTGAGCCCAAGAGACTGAGGTTGCTGTGAGGTATGATGCCTTGGCACTCTGCCCCCCAAAAATAAAAAGATAGCAACCATAAACTCTGGAGTCTGGCTGATGGGATTTGAATACAGGCTCAATCATCTACTCATTGTAACCATTGTAACTATCTTCCCTAAAGATAAAGTTTCTTATACTTACAATCAGGATTATAATTGTACCTAGCTCATAAGGCCTTTTTGTAAGAAGAAACCAATCTCTGTTAACTGCACAGCACATAATAAATGCTCAATAAATATTGGTGCCACTGCTCCTGATGAAGATGATCTATCACCTGATAAGCTAAATCTGAAGCATCAGCTGCATTGAATAATATTGGAGTTGACCCTAAATAACCAACAATGTTATGGGATTGGATTCCCTGCTGGAGAAGGTCGCCACCTGACTGTGAGCTTGACGCCTTTGATGCAGAAACCCTATGACAAGATGCCATTTCCAACAATGGTCCATTCTAGGCTTTGCCTGTGAAGTTATGTTTTCTCTCGCCTGTTAGCTTTCATTCACCACCCTTTTCCCTTTTGCTTGCTTTTCTATTTTGTACTCTGTTTTCAGTCCTTTGAAACTTCTGCTCTTCTCCCCATGTAAGGATCCTGTCGAGACAGACCAACCAGACCTGTTTCCTCTATACTTTAAATAGTGGGGGCCAAGAGTAGAAAACGTTTTCTTTGGGTGGGTGCCAAGTAACTCTGGGGAGAGGAGAGAGAGTTTTTCATGACACAGTAAGAAAGAAAATATTTATGTTTCATTTTAATTGAACTTTTCTTAAGCTCGCTATTTTTTAGGCAACGAACAAGATGAGCACATGGAAACACTAGGAATAAAGGTACTCAGGGTTCTGGGTGCACAGAAGTGGAAAAAACAAATGGGGCAAAGGGAAGTTTAGCAGACGCATCTTACAGGAAGAATTGCCCCCTAAAAATCTGTACTTAGCCGCTCCGCTTTTATCGCTTCATTCCTGTGATTAGGATAGATCCTGTTGGACTGACCCATAAAATTGGCAAGATAATGAACACGTTCATTACTTTAAATATCTTTCAGTTTGTAGGTCTTGGGGAGCAGGTTTATGGAGTGTCACACCCCAATTAAACCAGGCAAAGTCAGCATTGTAGAAGGACTTGGCTTATCTTATAAGGAAGGACTCTAGAAACAGTTATGTTAGTCACTATTGATGAAGCATTTACTAGGTGTTGGGTACTGTGCAAACAACTTTCGACATAAGATCTCATTTAAATCTCCCAGCAGCTCTGTGAAGTGGGAATTGTTAAACTGATTAGATGACTTACTTGGGTCAAATGGCTGTTGAGCAATGGAGCTGAAATTCTTTTTTTTTGGAGACAGTCTCACTATGTTGCCCTTGGTAGAGTGCCGTGATATCAAAGCTCACAGCAACCTCTTTGGCTTAAGCGATTCTCTTGCCTCAGCCTCCCAAGTAGCTGGGACTACAGGCACCCTCCAGAACACCCAGCTATTTTTTGTTATTGTTGTTGTAGTTGTCATTGTTGTTTGGCAGGCTCAGGCTGGATTCAAATCCACCAGCTCTGGTGTATGTGGCTGGCGCCTTAGCCACTGAGCTACAGGCACCGAGCCTGGAGCTGAGATCCTAACCCCAGTTTGAGTAAACCACCAAACCCCATGTGCAAATCAAGTGCAATTATCTACGAATGATACCCAGAAAGACTCATTATTTTAGGGTTTATAAAAACAACAGAGTCACTGAGAAGAAATACATGTGTGTACAATATATTTAATTAAATTATGTAGATTATTATTCTACTAAATGGATCATAGTGGGACTAAGAAACAAACATCCAATTCTTCCCCCTATTCTCAACTAAAAGAATCCTTGCATCCCTTACTGGGTTTCTCTTCTTCCCACGTGACCGGGCTTTTCCTACTCCATTGCTATGCAGACTGACCACCTTTATTTACCAGCTGTGCCTCGGTTTTATCATCTAGATAGCAGGTATGAAACTCAAAGCATTTTCAGGATTAAGACAACTAATACATTTTTTTTTTTTTTTGGTATATACAGAGTCTAACTTTATCGCCCTGGGTAGAGTGCCGTGGCGTTACACTGCTCACAGCAACCTCCAACTCTTGGGCTTAAGCCATTCTCTTGCCTCAGCCTCCCTAGTAGCTGGGACTACAGGCGCCCGCCACAGCGCCCGGCTATTTCCCTGTTCTGCAGTTCGGCCGAGGTTGGGCCTGAACCCACCACCTTCGGCATATGGGGCCGGCGCCCTACTCGCTGAGCCACAGGAGCCGCCCAAGACAACTAATACATTTAAAACACTTGGCGGGCAGTGCCTATGGCTCAAAGGAGTAGGGCACCGGCCCCATATGCCTGAGGTGGTGGATTCAAACCCAGTCCTGGTCAAAAACTGCAAAAAAAAATTACTTGGAAGAATGTCTGGCATATTATTGGTATTTTGAAAATGCAACTTGCTAGCTTCATGCCACTTCCTTATATGGGATCATATTACCATCTGAAAGAACTGACTTTAATTTCAGTTGATGGATTTGCTAGAAAATACAGACATTAGCATGACATTGCCAAGGAGACTTTGCTTCTATCCACTGCATTCTGTAAAATGCTCTTACCTGACTTGCTTAGTAATGGCGTAGAAAATGTCCCCCCCCCAACCCCTCACCCCTCCATCCATAGCCTCCTGTATCCCTGGTGTGCCCTGAGGAGGATAAGGGTGTATGCCCTCCTCTCTTTGCCACCCTGCAATGGAGAAGACATTTGCAAGTCAAGGATAACAAGAACCACCTCCTGTTGGTGGTTCAATTTACAAATGGATTTATTTTTTTCTATTGGGTAGAAACTGGGTGGGCACAAAATATCGTGTGTATGTCCACTAAGATCCTTGGCGGGGTGCAGTAACTGCAGCTATTAAAAAATGTTCCTGGCAAGAAGTATTGAGAATCCTCAAAGAACTAAAAGTAGACCTTCTGTTTGATTCTGCAATCCCATTGCTAGGTAACTACATAGAAGAAAAAAAAATTATTTTACCATAGGAAATGTGCACCAGAATGTTAATCGAAGCTCAATTTGCAATCACCAAGACGTGGAATCAACCGAAATGCTCATCTACACATGAATGGATTAATGAGCTGTGGTATATGTATACCAAGAAATATTATTCAGCCATAAAAACGATGGAGACTTTCATTTTGTATTAACCTGGATGGAATTGGAGAATATTCTACTCAGCAAAGTATCACAAGAATGGAAAAGCAAGACTCCAATGTACTCAATACTAATATGAAACCAGTAGATGAACAAATATATGCCCACATAAGAGGAAAACACAATTAAACTGAAATGAGGGAGGGAGAGTGGAGGAGAAGGGGGGAGGACAGGTGAGCTGTCAGCTAACAGGCACAATGTAAGGGTATTGGCTCACCTCCTAGGTAAGGGTTACAACCACAATTTGCATTCTACCCAATAAATGCAAACAATATAACCTAATCATCTGTACCCTCATATTAATCTGAAATTTAAAAAAAAAATTCTGTTTAATTTAAATTTAAATAGGCCTCACTGGGAGCAGTAGTTCATGCCTGTAATCCTACCACTTTGGGAAGCCAAGGCAAAATGATCACTTGCCAGAAGTTTGAGACTAGCCTGAAAAGCATAGCAAGATCCTGTCTCTATAAAAGGTAACAAAAAATTAGCTAGGCACACTGCTCCTGCAGTCCCATCTACTCAGGAGGCTGAGGCAGGAGGATCATGTGAGCCTAGCAGTTTGAGATTGCAGTGAGGTGAGCTATGATGACACCACTATACTTTAGCCTGAGCAACAGAGTGAGAAAAATAAATAAAATAAACAGAACTTAGGAACATATAATAAAGATATCCATCCTAAATTGGTCTACTTTTCCATGTAGAAAGAAAAGTTTTCTATCCTATCTTTTTCTATCCTCAAGAAAGAGTTTTAATCTAGTCTGGAGCTTCTCAACTCACAGAGAGTCAATAATCAATCCCATGCTTATTTCAAATGTCCATTCAATCTCAGACTCTGCACTCCAAAAAGTCTAGGAATCATCCAGTACATTCCCCCATTCTAGAGATGAGAAAACTGAGACACAGATGGGTTAAGCCAGTGACCCTGAAAATATTTTTCCTCTGATATTTTGTCTTACCACATTTATCTTTCCTGAATTATAAATAGTTCCCACCTCTCTCCAATACCGATATTACTAAATTTTCTAGTTAAAGTTCTTCTAATATTTTAGCACATGTCTTGATAACATGCCATGATGAGAGAGAACATCCATTTTGATATTTTTGAATCTTTTCTTTTTTTCACCTAATTTTAAGTCCACTGTTGCCCAAGTGATATTCTTTTTTTAATTGGTCAAAAATATTAAAAGTACTCAATTTTATATACTTCAATTTGATATTTAAAAGCCAAATACAGTTTCTGTTTCTAAGTTCATGTAGTCATTGATATTGCGAATTTTGTTTCTTATTTCATTTTCTTGGTATACAACATACTTTAAAGTAAATATCATAATGCCCCAAAATTTACTGTGCAAATAGGCGTGTGCGCAGATATAAACTAACGTCCCATCGTATACCCCGTGGCTTTCAGTTCCTTAAACACATTGAGGGCCCCTGCCTTGTCTGCGTAGTACACTGCAAGATGCCAGGGAGGGAAATTAATTTACTAAAGAAGCCTAGGCCTACTGTATGACTAAGTAAAGAACAACAAAGTAAATTTGTAGACACATGAGGCTGATTAGTGTGCCTGGGAATGACCTTGCTGATGACATTGAAGCCAATCCAGCCATGGGACTCTCCTCCAGCCAGAGGGCAGAGGCCAAGAGGTCATAGTGAGCCCTGACATTCATTCCCTCCCTGCTGACCTGAACCTGCAGTCCCTTGGTACATGAGCAGACAGCTCTGAGCTTCTGATGTTAGTGACAGCCTAGTGGAAGGCTGTGGAAGTCTTGACTGATCTACATTCGTTCCCTAAGAGGAAGTCTCATTATGAAACTCAAACCACTTACCAATCATTCACATGGGCAGAAAATGACAAGCAAATCGCAGGCCCATCAAACATTTCTTGTGTTGATACATCCATAAGACAACCTATGGGGAGAACTCCCACCAAGCGCTGAAAGTTTATGAGCAAATTGATTAAAAGCCGCTTCTAATCCAGCTTTAAAACCAGTGAACAAAGCAGTAACTCAGTAGTAGTGTCCCCAGGACCCAGGAAACAATTATTTCAATCCAGCAGGGTGCATGTCTGCCTGAGGGAGAAGGGACAGCAGGCCCCCTCAACAAAAGGGGTGTGTTTGAGTCCCCTTGGGCCACGGCAGCCCTCCAAGGCTGTCTCTTCACCTGCAAAATCAGAGATACCTCAGTCAGTCCCAGTATTGCTGTGAGAAATAGTGGCACGTGGTCATTAGTGTCCTCCAAAGCTCACCGGACCGTGGCAGGCATGCCACAGTAGAAAGAAGAAGAAGGGACACTGCGTGCGTGCTTCAGGCGAGGCATTGTTTTAAGAACTTGAAGCTTACTATTTGCTTAGCCCTCTCCACAATACTGAAGTAAATATCTGCATTTTGCAAGTGAGAAAATGAAGAAGAGCTGCACATGCACAGACTAGCAAGGGAAGGAACTGGGACTCAAACCCAGGCTGTGTCTGACCCCAAAATCCATGCTCTTCACACAGGAATGTTTGCCCTGAGAATGGCCCAAGGTGGTATCAACAGACTGTGTCTTCTGTTCTATTCCCTCCAAATCTCTCTACCCCATGGAACTCACTCTCCATGCACTCACGGAGGAACCCAAGCCTTTTAGGAGCCCCCCAAACCTTCAGGGGCTGCTAGTCCCAGCTAAACTGTTCCAGACTGAGGGGAAATCATTCCAGACTCTTTTCTAGCTTTGCTCTGGGCACTGAGCCTAACCTTTATTTTGTAACTGATTTACCCTCCCCAGAAGTCAAGAGAAGTCAGCCTCAGCTACTTTTCTGTGAGAACAGGGTAGGACCAGGAAATACTCTGCTGGCCAACCAGAAAATTAAATAAGAAAGTCATTAGGCCCTGAAGCCTAGCACTCAAATGCCAAACGATTTAGAACAATGAGTCACTTTTTCAAAATAGAAATAGCTGTCTTCCAGCGTTTCAGTTTTTGCACCATAACACAGTGTCTTGGTTAAAAACACAGCCTAAAGCCTGAGTTCTAATACCACCTATAGCTGTGTGACCTTGAGCAAGTTTCTTTACCTCTCTGTGCCATAGTATCTTTATTTATAACATGAGAACAGTAATAGGACTTACTTCAGAAGTTGTTGTGAGGATTAATGAATGTATATGTACATACATATATAAATACTTTAGAACATGCCTTACACATAGTAATAGCTAAATAAATGTTTCCTTTATTGTTATTAATTTATTCTATTGTGTTTCAGTGCAGGTGTACAGGCTTTGCAGTAATGTCTTTCAAGACATCCTTTTCAAAATCTTTTTCCTATTTTTCCATCTCACTATCAGCCACCCATCCCCTATAAGTCACCTCCCCACTAACTCATCTTTTCCTTAAAAGCAAAGGAAATTGCATTTAAAAGCCTCCTGGAATTACAACCCTTAACATGCTCATAAAAGTCAGGAAATGCAAAAGTTAGAATTCTCTGAAGACGTTAACTCGGTCTCTTGGCTCTGACATAAACATTTCAGAGAGCTCAGTGTAGCCTCTGAAAGTTTTTGGTGGTAAGCTTTGAGTGCTTCACCGACTGCCCCTTCCTCACCAACTGAGTCTGTCTGATCCAATGCCCCCTGTGGATGTCACAGGCCTAGAGACTTGTTTCAAAGGAATACTACCCTTGCTCTAGACTCAGAGCACCTCACAGAACAGTACCTCTCAAACCTGAGTGAGCAAATCCCAGATTGCAGGGCCGCACTCCCAGAGTTTCAATAGGCCTGGGAGGGCCTGGTAATCTGCATGTCTAACAGGCCCCCAGAGGAAGCTGATGCTAATGGTCTAGACCACATTTTAAGAACCACTGCATAAGCATTTCTCTCCACTAAAAATATTCTTCCCTGGCCTGTGGCTCAGTGAGTAGGGCACCGGCCACATATACCAAGGGTGGTGGGTTCAAACCCAGCCCTGGCCAAACTGCAACAAAAAAATAGCTGGATGTTGTGGCGGGCGCCTGTAGTCCCAGCTACTTGGGAGACTGAGGCAAGAGAATCACTTAAACCCAAGAGTTTGAGTTTGCTGTGGGCTGTGTGATGCCACGGTACCCTATCAAGGGGAATAAAATGAAACTCTGTCTTTATCAAAAAATAAAAATAAAAAATAAAAATATACTTCCCTCTCTTCAAATGCCATAGAGCCCTCCGAACTACACAAAAACTGCAGTAAAAAATTCTGTTTGTGTATGTATCTGACTCCTCAGTTATTTAAGAAATGAAAAACAGGCCAGTTCATGCCTGTATTCTTAGCATTTGGAGAGGCCAAGGTGGGAGGATTGCTTAAGGTCATGAGTTCAAGACCAGTCTGAGCAAAGCCTGAGCAAAAGAGAAATCCTGTCTGTACCAAAAATAGAAACGTTAGCCAGGCAAGGTGGTGGGTGCTTCTAGCCCCAGCTACTTAGGAGGGTGAGGCAGGAGAAGGATTGCTTGAACCCAGGAGTTTGATGTTAAAGTCAGGTAGGCTGATAGCACTGCACTATTCTACTCAGGGTTGTAGAGTAAAGCTGTCTCAGAAAAAAAAAAAAAAAAGGAAAGAAATGGAAAACAAATCCTGTTCAAACCCCAGCTTAGATAAAACGAGACTCACCTCATTTCAGCTGTTGTACTCATTCTATCCCCTACCTTCTGTCTTTTCCAACTGTATCTTCGTACAGAGGCTCAGGATTGTGTGTGTGTGTTTATACATCTCCAGCCCTGCTTGTGTACATGTACACACTTGTGTCTCTTCTTCTCCTCCATTACACTATAAAGTCCTAGAATGCCTTTCTCTCCAAGGCTCCACAGCACCAGACAATGAACACACAGTGGGTGATTAATAAATGCAGTGGACAGATAGCTGTCGATATGTCATTGTACCTGGTAAGCAAAGTGAGCAGACAGATATTGCCATGAAAAGTTTAAACTTTGCACCAGAAGCCGAAGTGTTTATTTTTGCAGCATTCATATAGCCAAAAGATGACTTTCATCTCATATATAAATATGTGATATGTTGCCAATCAGCATTTTAAATGCTTTGATGCCATTCTCAGAAATACCATCTGTGCGTCATCTTCTCACATAGTTAGCAAAACAAGTAATTTAATATAGGGGAGTTTGTGGCCTCCTTATATGGAATCATAAGAGAGATATGA
Organism: Arctocebus calabarensis; assembly: GCA_963573935.1. Lineage (NCBI taxonomy): Eukaryota > Metazoa > Chordata > Mammalia > Primates > Lorisidae > Arctocebus > Arctocebus calabarensis. The sequence goes on along the minus strand of CAUYON010074401.1, from coordinate 85,393 downwards.
GTTCTAGAAATATTAGTGTATTTGTAATCAACTTGGATTTGAAGGGACATTCATAGATGTGCAGCAACTACATTTCAATCTTGTCAGAATTAAATAAAAGAATGTTAACCCTGAAGGCTATTGGTGAGAATATTTTCTGAGAGCTAATAATTAACCCAGAAGTTATTGTTATAATGTACTGATTTACAAATCACCTGAAGTTGAAGGATCAAAGGATGAGATCATTATTGTTTTATCTATTGAACAGCTAAGAGTTGAACTGCACCAAGTTAAGGACAGAGTGTATTATCAGTCTTTCCCAAGCAAGCAAAGACCATTGAACAGCCAATCAGAAAGCAAGGCTTCCTTCCTCATGTCCTCCGAGGTCCGGAAAATACATTAACCATAATGACATTGGAGGTCAAATATTTACCCAATTCTGTTGAAAGAAGTCAGTGTTATACTTAGTCCCACTTGATGAGACAATGTGTGGTCTTTTGGGTAGATTTTTCTTTTTTAAAGATTTGAAGCCACATCTAACCTTTCACTGATCCTATTCTTTTCCAATCATTGAATTAAAGAGAATTTTGCTGGTGCATTCTGAACATTTGGTTTCTTTCAGCTTAAATCTTTTTAAAGTTCAACCAGGGACCAATAATGAATTCTAACTGAGGATAAATGTAGGTTGTTTCCGAATTTTTTTTAATGTGATTTCATGCTATTGTTACTTTCATAATAAAACTTAGTGACATCAGGGTTGATGTCTTTTCTCCTGGTCTGATTCCCAGTGTTGCTTTTAAACACCCAAGTCTGGTCTTGTTTTACAAATACTCTATACTCTTGCACTTGAGCCAGGCTTTTCTCACACATACCACATAATTACAGGTAGCACACTTCTCCTTCTTGCAATTAATTAATCTTTTCCCCCAAAGAAATTACAAGAATAGTCGATAAAGGGTTCACTTTTGTTTTTACATCTTAAAATCACATTTTTCCATATCACATACAGATTTCAAGCTAGTCATATTCTTTGCTTATTATACTGAATTTAGAACCAAAAGGGCAGACTATCCACTTAAAATATGCCAAGAACAGCCATAGTCAACAAAATCTGGGACATAATTCTGATTGTCCTCTGAAATTACAGAAGCAGAATTAGAACTAAGTTCAAAGGAACCTGATCAATATTTGGGCCAATTCCTAGAAGAAGAGAATTTAATCCAGTTCAATCAGTGCTCCCAACTATAGATGATACAAAAACAATTGTCAACAGAAACCCAGTCTTTAAGAAAGTTTAAGGACAATAAAGAGATGATCAAAGGTCATATGCTTTTATGACAAAGCATTTTATTCTTCCAAGTTTTGTTGTGGTTTGTTTCCTGAATTGCATTGAATTTCCAGTTAATAGATTTCTCCTAGACTTTGGAATCAGTAAAAGATAGTAATTAGTGGTAATTAAGCAGTGTGTTTTCATTAATAAATACAGATTTTTAAAAGCCTTATAATATGCCTTTGGTGAAGTAATTCTTAGTGGGAATAAAATACATTCTTTTAAAATCTTTTTCTTTACAGAGAAAACAACTAGATCTTAAATGAAAAGACCTGAAATTGAGCCCATTTTCTGTCACTTATAGAAGAATGCTGACAATTCAGCACCTCTGCAAATGGACAACGATTCATTTACTGAAGGATTCAAAGAGGGCTTGAGCTCTTCATGCACGAATTAACTGGGGATGTTTGGGGCTGAATCTTCAACAGTTTTTTTTTTTTCTTTCCTTTTTGCAAGTGTCACATTTGTACCTGCTCTCTTTACTCAGTTTTTGCCCCCTGCACAATCAATTTTGTCCCCACATACATCACTTTGTCCATCTGCAAACTTTTAAAATCTCCTCAGCTATAATATTTCCATGTACTTGTGAAGACATAGTCCTTTGAAGTTTAATGCTTCTGAGCAAACATGCCTCAGAGACTATGCAAGTTCTGCAATGGAGTTCAGGACCATCCCCTGAGATGGATGTAACTTGGCAACATGGTGGCATATGTCCATGGGCTGTGGACGTGTGGGGTGAGACCTGGGTTTAGGCCCCAGTCTACTGGTCAGCACGGGGGTGCCCTAAGATTTCACTCACCTCTTTCAAACCTCAATTATCTCATTTATAAAATAGGAATGATGATAGCTACCTCTTGGGACTATTATATAAATTAAATAGGGTCACATACGTAAGCCACTTTGAAGAGTATTAGCACACAATACGGACTTGCTGTTATTACCACCGTTTAGTTGATGTCACATAATTTCCTCCCTCTAAGTCCTCCTTTCATATCAGTTTAAAAATCCATCAACATTTTCCCCACCAATGGTTCATTCATATTACTCTGTGCATTAGTTTGCTAGGACTGCCATAACAAAAAACCATAGACTGGGTGGATTCAACAACAAAAAAGTTATTTTCTCACATATCTGGAGGCAGCAGCCCAAGATCAAGGTGTTGACACACTGTGTGTGATCAGTGCTAGGATACTAAGACCCAGGGCTGCACGCTCATGAGACCACAGTCTCTTCCTTTACCTCACGGAGTCCTCCCAACAGCCTTATAAAAAGTAGTTCTCACTTTTATCTACCTTGTGTAAAAACAGAAACTTCAGCAAATAACTTGCCCAAGGCCGCACAGCCACCCAGTGGCAAGGCACAGACCTGACCTCAGATCATCTGACTTCAAAGCCAGTGCTAATGCCAGGTCTTGAATCAAGGCCAGAGAATAAGCATGTGCTCACTGACCTATTATGAAAGGAAAACAACAAAAGTCAAAAAGACCAGGCTGGTGACCTTTCTTTTTTGCATAGTGATAGGATGTATTAAATATAAAAGAATGGTCCTTTACGAGATTATGCCTTACTTTTTTTTTTTTTTTTTGGAGACAGTCTTACTTTGTAACCCTCAGTATAGTACTTTGAAATAATATCTCACAGCAACCTCAAACTATTTGGCTAAAGCGGTCCTCTTGCCACAGCCTCCCAAGTAGCTGAGACAACAGGCACCTGTCATGACTCTCAGCTATCTATCTCACTCTAGCTCAGGCTGGTCTTGAACTCCTGAGCTCCAGGGATCCATCATCTTGGCCTCCCAGAGTACTAGGATTATAGGCAAGAGCCACTGTAGCTGGCCACCTGCCTTACTTTTTTGATGTCACATTGTCTTTTATTTTATAAGATAATGAATTTGAACATGATAGTTGCTTTTTTCACAATACCCTGTTTATAAAACAAAAAGGAAAAATTTGGTATCCAATAACAGTTTTTTCATTTAAAATACAGATTTTAAAACTTGGATTCCTTAGCCGGGCATTGTGGGGGCGACTGTAGTCCCAGCTACTTAGGAGGCTGACACAAGAGAATCACTTAAGCCCAAGAGTTTGAGGTTGCTGTGAGCTGTGACGCCAGGGCAACTACCAAGGGAAACATAGACAGACTAAAAAAAAAAAAAAAAAAAAAAAACTGGGTTTCTCCTCCCAGAAATTCAAAATCTAAAATTTCCTACTGGGTCAGAGAATCTCTTCCTCCCTGTAAGGTGCATGTTTACCTTCTATTGTCCACATTACAACCATTGTAATCCTGAATGTTCAATTTTGTATTGCCTGATTTTTAAGTGCTGCTGCTTCGCCTCTCCAAACTTGGATCAGTTTCTTAAATGCATTTATATTTACAGGAGGGGAGTAAGTGAATAGATAATATAATGGCTTTCTTCTGCTGTGGTTTCCGCAAGACTAAAAAGTCCAGCCTTTTCTTGTCATAACTGGCTGGAAACATTCCACATGGGAGATGTCAAGTCTTAACAATGTGGAGGGGAAAAAAAAAAAAAAAACACTTTGCTCTCACAACTACACAGCTCTATAGAAAAGACATTCTTAAAAGCTGTTTGCAATATCCTACATTAATTTCCTCTGGTAAGGCGTCTCATACAAAGGGGTCTTATAAATGGATTTAATGTGGTTGGGTGCAAAAGTACAGTAACCCTCTGTCAGACACTGTTGAGGGTGGACACCACAAACAGGGGCTTTCTTATGAGGGTTCCCAGCAAACAGCTGACTTGAAGTTTTGTGGCCAGTAATAACCTCCTTCCAATAAACCACTTACACCATCGCTTGACAGTGCCCTATCAATTATACCAGGAATGTGTGGCTTTGCTACCCTGGCAAATGTCTTCCATGTTGACCAAAGAATCGACACCAGGAGGCAGCCGGGGTTGGGCAGCCCTTGCTTGTTCGATGCCCTCCCTGCCTGCCGCCACTGTTTGGCCTCTGCTAACACTCAGTGCTTTCCGAGGCTGGAGAAAGTCCGGAAAGGGGAAGAGCTGGAGCCGTCTCAGCATTTCCAAGACAAAATGGATCAAGGTTGGATCACAGAGAAGTCTAGAAACTGCAGGACAGGGGTAGGCTAGAAGCAGCAGCTCAGGGAGCTAGAACAAGTGAGTCCTCAGAGCAAGGGCAGCTGACCAGGGTGTTCCGGCCCTTGAGTGCTCAGCCAGTGGGGACATAGATGCCAGGGCGGAAGAGGGATGAAAATATCGTTTTTCATATCAGGCAAATATGCTTAGCAATCGGTACTCAGACCAGAGGCCAATATGAGTTTTTACTCCTTCTCTCAAAATGTAGACTTAGCTAAGCCCACCAGGAAAGAGAGATTTTCAGAACAGTGATCTACTCTAGCCCATGTCCACAAGCTGAGGCTAGCTCAGATTCCACTGAGAACTCGGGAGAAGATGGCCACATGTGAGCACCCCCCTCAACTCACCCACCCAGCTCAACTACGTGCACAGGTAGGCATGAAACTTTCATCACCTCAGAGTCAGACAGTCATTTCCCCTTTCACTGGGGAGAGCCCTCGTGAGAGGAGATAGCCGTTTCTACCCAATACAACTCAGTCAGGAATATTTCCTGGGAAGGTTGAGGCAGCCATGTAGAGAAAGGGACAACAAGGAAGAAACAGCAGGATGGGCCAGGAGTGGTACTTTGCGACTATAATGCCAGCATTTTGGGAGGCTAAGGTAGGAGGATCACTTGATGCCAGGAGTTTGATACCAGCCTGGGCAACATAGGGAGACTTCATCTCTAGAAAAAGATAAACAAAAATTAGCTGGTCATGATTGCATGTGCCTATAGTCCCAGCTACTCAGGAGTCCAAAATAGGAGAAGTGCTTGAGCCCAGGAGTTCAAGGCTGTTGTGAGCTATCGTCACACCACTTGCACTCCAGCCTGGGTGACAGAGTGACACCCTGTCTAAATGTCTTTAGGCTTGGCGCCTGTGGCTCAACGGGCTAAAGCGCCAGCCACGTACACCTGAGCTGGCAGGTTCGAACCCAGCCTGGGTCCGCCAAACAACAATGACAGCAGCAACCCAAAAATGGCTGGACGTTGTGGTGGGTGCCTGTGGTCCCAGCTACTTGGGAGGCAGGAGACTCGCTTGAGCCCAGGAGTTGGAGGTTGCTGTGAGCTGTGATGCCATGGCACTCTTTCCAGGGTGACAGCTTGAGGCTCTGTCTCAAAAAAACAAACAAACAAACAAAGTCTTTAAAAGAAATAGCAGAACATAGGTCCCAGAGGATCTCCCCAGCAAGACCATAGTTTCCATAAAGCAACAGCTTTAAAATTCCTCAACTTCAAAAAAGCTTACTTAGACCACTGCTCAAATCATGAGACAATTTTATTTGACATTTATTTTGAAGTTTTGTGCCTTGAAATCACAATTATATAGTTTTATTAGGTTTTTCTTTAGTAACACCAGCAATTACCAAACTAATATCCCTATATTACAAAAGTTAATTGTGACTTTCTTCTAAATAATTTTTTTTAATGAAACCAAACAGGACAACCATGGAAAAGGTTAAAAAAAAAAAAATTCTCAGAAAGAAAGCCTTATGTTTAGGAAGTGAGAAAATTAAAACAAAGAGAAAAATCCTTGTACTTGTACAAAATAAATCCTATTATATTGGGCATCACCCAAGCCAAGATTTTTCTCAAAGAAAGTGAAAACGAGAGGTTTTGGAATTAAAGTCTTCATTCTCCACCGAGCCAAGCAATCTCCCAGAAAGTCAGCCTCCATTCTGTCCTGAGGTGTCAAGAGGCTGTTCCACCACTGGTTCCAGCTGGCTGCCTTCTCTCAGAGACAGTGTTTTCAGAAGAATGCCCTGCAGTGTGTGTGCATGTGTGTGTCTGGAGGGGATGGGAGGTGGCAGGAGCCAGCAGCAGCGTTCAGAGGCACCCGGGGAACATTATCCTACAGGGTAAAGTGAGAGGCCCTTCATCACTCTGTGCCTGAGCCCCTGGTTATACCAGCCAGCGGGGTTAGCCTGTCTCTCACACACCCCCTTTCCTCTCAGGCATACTCAGCCCTCCCTCAGATGAGAAAGGAAAAGAGACTGAGGTGACCCTGGGCCAGGAAAGAGGGGGCTATACACAGAAAAAAGCAGGCCAACGTCCAGCTACTCCCAAATCCAGAGGATTTGCAGTTCTTCCTTTCAGGAGATTATTCCAGGCAATGTCTGGAATTGACAATTAGAAAATACGGCTGTTTAGATGAGGAAAAAAAAGACATATGACTCCACAATGCATACACTTTTCAAAACATTATGTTGTGTCACATAAATATACAAATTTTTGTCAATTTAAAAGAAAATAAAGATATGGGTATGGGGGTGAAGCATAGAAGTGAGGGACAGTCACAGTCACATGGAAACTTGTTTCAGCTAAATCCAAAGTCAGGGTCTTGAATGTTGTATTGTATCCTCAAACGGTGGGCTCTGCCTGACTTTGTCACATTGGAGATATTTGGGTAGTGGGCCTCAATTCTCTTTAAATGGCAAAATAAAAAGTCTCTTATTTTATAACTTTGAGAACCACAATTGCAGGAAAACTCAAAGGAAAGAGTCCAAAACCTAATGGACAGTGTCCTTCACACTGATCCTATTTTCCCTCTTCTTTCATTCTGTGTGACTCTGATCACCAGACTGGTACTTCCCCTATAACTTATTGAGGCCTATGTCCTTTGGAACCTACAGTGAATATGTCCCTTTATAAACCTAGAAAGTACTCTTGAAGATTTCTCAAGGCGCTCTCTCTCTCTCTTCTCTATCCCCCCGTGTGTGTCTCTTCCCCTCTCCTCTTCTCTTCTCTCCTGTTCTCTCTCCCCCCCCTTCTCTCCTCTCTTCCCCTGTTTTTCTCTCTCTCCCCCCCCCTCCTCCTTAATGCTGCTCTGCAGCTTTACTCGCCAATAAAGACCTTTCCTACAAGCAAAAAAAGAAAATTTCTCAAGGCAAAATGCCTCCAATGCCAACAATCAGGTAATTAAACTCCTATTATGAGCAAGCATCCTATGATGAGCTTTGGAGAATACACAACATGCAAGCTCCATGTATTTAGTTATCTACGCTGCATAACAAATTAGCCCAAAATTTAGCAACTTAAAGCAATGAGCATTTATTATCTCACAGTTTCTGTGGCTCAGGAATGGGGAAGCAGCTTAACCTGGGTGGTTCTAGCTCAAGGTCACAAACAAGGCTGCAGATCCGGGCAGAGGCAGGAGCTGCAGTCCTTCAGCTTCAGCTGCAGGGAGGACCCACTCACAAGTTCCCTCAGAGGCAGCCTTCCACAGGCCTCACCCCCAGGACCGCCAAGGCAGGTTCATTTATGTGGCATCCGGGCTGAGAGAGAGAGAGAGTGGGGAGGAAGAAATGAGAGAGTGGGAGAGGAGAAAGAGTACGCACGAGGGAGCAACAGAGTGCCCAAGACGGAAGCTAGCCTCTTTGTAACTTGACCTGGGAATTGACTCCCCATCGCTTCTGCCACAGAAGTCAGTAAGGTGAACCCTCCCTCCGATCATGCCCTGCCAGGCCCCGCACGTTGGACAAATACAGATAGATACAGCAGATGCAAGGAGGTTACAAGTTCTTCAATAAGAAGAGAAATGTTCTGCTATGGTAGGGAAAGGAAGACTTAATCTCATTTGGGAGATGCTGAGAAGTATTCCTGAAGAAAGCAAAATCTGACTCAGTCTCAAAGAGACCTCAGGAAGGGCATTTCAGGCAGCCGGGACAACTTCTACAGTTTTAATTCAGTAAGTGCAGGGTGGGGCCTGAGAACTTATCTGCATTTCAGGTAATTCAGATGGCTTGGGTTCAGGGATAGCACTTGGGAGACAGACTTGACAAAGGCCCAGGGGTACAGTATATTTGGAAGATAAAAAATATCTTTTATTTGCCAATTTGGACCCGTTCCGGTAGGTTCCTGGGCCTCTTAGAATCAGTGAAAATGAAAGACATTAGTCCGTATTTAATGAATCTTAAAACTGTAACTTTTTGGTGCTGGGAAAGATTCAGAGAAACTAAACTCAGCATTTTACAAATGAGGAAAATGAGAGCAGAGGATGACTCAAACACAAGATTTCCTTTAAAATCAGATTGGGTTTGTGTGGTTCTCTCCCTCAAGGCCTCCCAAAAGAAATAAACTACAGTCCTTTTCCTTTGGAGTCTGAGTGCTTTCTATCCGAAATGTGCTAAAGAGGTTGTGATCGACTCTCCCAGAAGAATACTCACTATAAAATGCATATGCACATACTTTGGTATGGAAGAGAGGCTTTTGAAAGAACTCCAGAAAACTTCTGAGTCCATTAGACAAGTTTCCTTGTGCAAATTTCCTATGTACCTCCTGCCTGGCTTCTGGGTGATGAGAAGGCTTCTTTGCATGTTGCTGGCTCCACTTCCATTATCCTTTTTCTTCCATAATGCCTGAGGTATATAAATTTGGCTGCCTAGGCCGAGCATGGTGGCTCATGCTTGTAATCTTAGCACTTGGGGCAGCTGAAACAGGTGGATCACTTGAACACAGGAGTTTGAGACCAACCTGGGCAATACTGTGAGACCCCCTTCTCTACAAAAAATTGAAATAAAATAAAAATTTTTAAAGAATTTGGTTGTCTAGACTTGTTGGCAAAACCTGGATGTAGGGTGCTGTTCCTTTATAAAATTCAAATAATTTATAAAAGAAAATCTAAATGCAAAATGAGCCCATCCTGAAATACATTTTCTTTGGAAAGAAGATACTGAAACCCCACAGTTTATTCCTTGCAATATGTGCACAAAATTAGCTTTGTTCTCTTGTCTGATCTCTTATCACCTGTTTACTTGACTATACTTAGGAAAACAGTATGAAGGAATTAAAAAGAAGCCCAACTGAATCTCATTTGCATATACAAATATGAGTGTTTTTATGATTATTCCCTAATGCTGTTTACCCTCACGTTTTCCTCAATTTACCACCCTCCCCTCCACTCTGATAAATATTCTTATATAGGAGAGAAGATTCTGAAGACAACTGAACTGTAACCCACTTTCCACTTGTGGTTTCTACATAAACTTACTTAAGCACAGGTGTCTCTTTAATTAAGACATTCTTAGAAGTCCTCCAGTTCACTGCCCACTTCCTCCCAAGGATGGGACCTCTCCCCAGCTTGAACCTAGTGTGAGAAGGTAAATTTCAGGCAGAGAGAGGTTGCCCAAAGCCTCACTGCAGCTTCGCTCACATTGATTTCTGAGTGTACACTTGTTAACCTATAAGAGAGCATGTCACATGGCTAATGTCTTCCTCAGAAAAGCGGAGAGGTGAGGATGGCAAACTGTAAACCCATTTGATTCATTGCCTTTACCATTTCAACCACAAATTGTTTTCTCTTCTTCCACTGAGCACAATTTAATCAGCAATGAAAACAGCAAACCACAGAGAGAAAGGAAATACATCTCAAACAGGCACACAGTTCAGACCTGCCATCTCACTTCCCAGTTCTTTGGGCTCAGCCACGTCCCTTAACATCAGGTCTCAGGTTCCTTAGTTGGGCCTTGGTTTCCCCACCTGTGAAATGGACTTATTGTGCAGATGAGAGACTCTATGTGAATATTTAACTTACCTGGGCCCAGCACTCTGGGAGGCCAACGCCAGGGAATTGCCTGAGTTCACAACTTCAAGACCAACCTAAGATAAAGGGAGACTCCACCTCTAAAAATAGCCGGGCATTGAGGCAGGTGCCTGTAATCCCAGCTACTCAGGAGGCTAAGGCAAGAGAATGGCTTGAGCCCAGGAGTCTGAGGTTGCTGTGAGCTATGAAGCCATGGCACTCTACCCAGTGAGGGAAAGTGAGACTCTGTCTCAGGAAAAAAAAAAAAAAGAATATTTAACTCACCTGGTACAACCCCTGGGCACAGCTGGTGCACAATAAATGGTGGCTGTGATGGGCCAGACAGTAAACACATAATCTCACTCCCAAAGAAGCTCACAGTCTTTGTCTATGTTGCTAGCAGCTTAATTTTGTTTTCATTGGCTCCAAACCACTCATGTGTATACAACTCAAAATTCCAGCCAAATCAGAGAAATCCAGAGTTACCTGAACACTAATCTAGAGTCAGCCTCTGACTGAAATCTCTGCCTTTGCCCTGAAGTGCCAGGATACTTTTTCCAAACAAGATAAAAGCATTAACAACAATGTTATGTTAGAAGGAAAGGAATTGTCAAAAAGAAATGAGTCCTGTATCTCCTAGGGCTTGATAGCAAAAAAAAAAAAAAAAAAAAAGTAAAGAAAGAAACTAACGTGTTGGATGCCGAAGCATCAGCAACTGACATATATTCATCCAAAACAAAGACAACTTTAAAAAAGAAAAAGGAATCTGAGGCATACACAGACATGGAAAGAAGGCACTTTGGCTGCAAAATCCTCCCCCCCCCATCTTCTCTGGGGAGGCTCCTGCCTCCACATGCTGCGAATCCGGCTTGATTTGGATGGGGCGATTTTTAGTCAGCTGCCTCGATCATTTTGGCACAGACAAAAATCCTTTAAAAAATGTTACACTTCATCAAAGTGTATCATGAGACTTCATGGTCATTATCTCAATGGCCGCTCTGATGTGCTACAATTGGCAGAGACACAAACGGTAGGGGGTGTATGAGAAGAAAGCCAGCGTTTCATGTGGAAAGCTGGCAGGCCCCGCCAAGCTTCTGTCAACAGCTCCGCGGTCTGATCCGATGCACTGAGCGTGCTGATGATGCTCTTGTTTCTGGAGGAAGTAAACAAGAAAATGAATTCCACCGTGCAACACAGCCTCTTTGTATCTTCAAAATGGTGTGACTGGACGCTGGCCAGGCGCGTTGAAAGTTTGGCCATTTATGTCATCAGGGCCCTAGTACTGATGGAGGCTTTGATTACAACTTGGACCCAGCTATAAGACCCTTCAGGGGCAGCCACTCAGCAAATAAAGGCATTGATTGGTTGTTGGGTCAATTTAGCCATAAGGGTACAGAGCATGGCTCTTTTGAAAAGCCTAATGGATTAGCTACACAACCAGTCCCACTGTAGGCCTTATTTTTCAAGTAACTTCATGATGGTTTTCCAGCTTGGCAGGGAACTCTCCTCCAGAGCAAGCTTCAGAGCTGTTCTTGTTATCAATAGTGTGGCTCAAAGGATTAGACACAGCAGGGCTTTACAATTTAATGAAAACAGCTGTTGAAACAACAATTAAGGCAAATAATAGTTTGCATGGAAAACTATTAATTATGTAAAGTTATGCAGAAAGTGGAATACTCTTTTATTGAGGACTTTCTCCAGCCAACTGAGGACAACAACGTGAGCCACCTTATATTCCATTCCATTCTGTGACTCTAAAGTGTCAGGAAGTAGGGGTGCTTGTAGGAAGGGGCTCTGTTGCGTGTGAGCTGAATGTAAGCAGAGCTCCAGGCTGCCACTTAGCTGCAAGGGGAGTCAGAATATTTAGGGAAAGAATATCAGTTAAACTTACGTTTCGGGTAACTCAGGTCTTTTCATACCAACTCAGAACTGCATTCTCACAAGTTTCCAATTCCATTCCAGCCTGTGACGGGGATCTCAACTTATGCTTTTTGGAAAAGGAACAAAAACAAAAACCACATGTCTCTGACATGTCCTCTTTCAGCCCTCACCCTATGAAGACCATGCTCAGGAAATGGTGAAGTCCTTGTTCTTTGGAGAAAGTTGGTTTTAATTATCTTATGACGGTCCGGCTTGGACTTGCAGGCATTCCTCTTCCACCTCCATTCTTACTTCCCCACCTAAAGGCACAGTATGTCTCTCTTTCCACTCTCTCTGGTTGCTGGGGCTTTAAAATTCATTGCTTCTCTCTTTGCAATTTCCATCCATGACTAACGGTGCTGGGAATTGACTTATAGCCCTTGGCCTACCCTGTGTTCCACATCTCACTTTCCTGCCTGTTCGGGAATCACCAAGCCAAGAAGTCCCATTAAGAAGGTTATTAACTGTATACATAAACATTGCCTCCTGCCTATGGTTAGATTTATTTGTTGTCACTTCCAAGTAACTGGTTTTAACACTCTTTCCAGCACACCCAACACCTTTTATTTGACTATATTGTTTTAGAAAGGCCTTTGGGAGTTTAGCTAATTTCATGCTGGAACTTATTAAGTGGGATTTGACACTCTTTGATAATTCCAATAAACCATTAGTCAAGTCTCACTCCCTTCAGGGAAGGAATGAAAGCTTTATTAGTCATAGGGTCTCTATTCTAAATATGTCACCTGAATTTAGGAGCGCATCTGTGCTGAAATGCAATTGATTTTGGGATTGAATAGAACTTTCCCTGAAACTACAAGAAACATTCCATTGGCTATCAACAGCAAGAGAGCACCTACTTTTCCTGATAATTCTCATTGGATTCACAAGTGCATTTTGCAATAATTGAATGAATTTAGTTTCTCAAACTCTGAATGTTAATAAAAGGAGCAGCACATGCCTCCATCCCCCCTTCAAACACACACTAATACACAAATCCTCTCTAAGGTACTTGGTTCAGTCCTTTGTTCACTCAGGATATAAGAATAGAAAATAATTTCCTCTCCTTTTTTCTGATAGTTTAAAAAAATCTCCAGAGATCATGTCTCTAGAAAGCCTGAGAACATAATTGAGTGTGCAAATGAAATTCATTACTACAGTTGCAAACAACAATCCAATTAACGTGTACTTGTGTAAGGCCTTTAAAATCATCCTAAACTCGAAACCACATTCATCTCCGAAGTATAACACCAGCTCAGTGCCACGTCCCAGCATACTCCAGTTCACACTTTGCACTAGAGATTACAAAACAGCATCAAGATTGCAAAAGCAATTATTATAGTTATCCAGATGTGATTTTTCAATCATTCTAGGAATTTTTTTTTCTTAGCAGTCATTCTGTGGCACCGATTGCAGCACTCTTGCTGGCTCGGTGCTTACATCTCTTCATTATTAATTCAGCTCATGGAGCTTAATTGGACAAGGCTAGAGCGAATTTGACAAACATCACAGCAGCAGAAAAAGCAATCACTCTTTCAAGATGAAAATTTGTTTGATGTCTTACTGTGTAACTCATTTACTCTCCTTGGGAATCATGTGACCTGAATGTTAATCAGTCATTGATTGGTTTCTCTCCTTGGACAGTCACGTGACTCGAATATTAATGGGCTGGCACTCAGTAGCGGTACTGTTAGGCAACCTTGTGATTGGCTGCCAGGTTACGATACGGAGATAAGTGGGTGCTTGATGAGCACTTGACAGAACTTCACAGAAAATTAAGGCCCTAAAATAGCATGAGAAAGTCTTGTCAAATCAAGCATGATTATCATTGAATGCTTAAGGAATTCATCATCTGCATGAAATTGATACACTTCAGCACCAGCAGGCCCTGTAGTCAGCAGGGACTCATCAGATTTTTATTTATATGTGTTCACCAAATCACATTAATTCTGAGAGCTAAAACATGCTAAGGATGAAGGTTATTTTCTGTTCAATCTAATTTATCTATGACAATAATCATCACTAATAATGTGTCAAATTGGATTGCAGTCATTTTATGCATGCATGCTGATTTGGAAAATAGTGTTAAACCATCCCGCAGTAATTAACAACCGGTAAAGGTATGCTGGGTTCGATGTAATCAGCATATCTAGATGGAAAATTAAGTTTTATAGAATGGATTTATAGATACATATCCTTATTTAATTCAGAATATAAATTATTCCCGGTAAAAGCCGACATCATTTTTATAACACCATTAAGGCCAATAACCATTGAGGGACTCGCATCCTTAATTTGCTCTATCCCTCATTTTTTTTCTCATTTTCCGTGGTTAACTTTCTAATGGGTGTCACTTCCTTACTGTTAAGCCCTCCTTGCACAGGGTTTGGTAGGGCTAAGAGATGAATGAATATGCATGGGTTTAAGTGTTAATCAAGGGTGAAGGAAGCCACATCATACCTCTTAATACACAATGCTTTATAATCATGGGGGGTGGGAGGTGAGCAGCAGGGAGATTACAAAGAGGGAGGTGGAGCCAGACTTTGGCCTTTTGCTGTTCCTCTATTATTTCTCCTCACAAAGGGACAATAGGAAATTTTGCAGATTAACTCATAAGGGATTAACGTTTCTTGGGGAATCACTTAAGCCTAAATTGCTTTTGTTGAAATACCTTTTAGGGAACAGAGTTGTTTTTTGATTTTTTTTTTTTTTTAAATACCATCCTAGCTTATGTGGCATTATTGGAGTAATGGAAGGTTGGAGTAATGAAATCTTTAAGAAATGTTTAGACCCTTTGGAAAGCATGGCTAAAATGTTTGAGAGGAGAATTACATGTCCTATAGAAAGAGGAACTATACACGTATAAACTGTTGTTTCTTTCCCACTATCTCCGCCGACCCCCCAGCCCATCTTAATCCCTGCCCACCCCTGCTGCCCTGTCTCTCCCCACCTCTCAGGAGGTCTCTTTATTGATTAAATGAATCTGCTCCAAAGGCTGGCTCCCAGGCTCTTTGATCTAATCCGATCTGATTTTATCCTATCGCTTCAGCAGGACATCAGGGAATTAACAATAAGCAGCTTTACCACAAGTGTTTAATAACTCAACACAATCTCCTTATGGCTCCGAGCTGCTCAAGTTCCCATCCAGTCCACGGCAAACAGTGTAACAGATTGGCCATCCCCCCTTGAACCTGAGGAATTTTCATGCACTGTGAAACTAATCGCTTCAAGTTCCTTCATAAATCACACAAAGCAGATTTCAGCATCTTAACAAATTGAAAAAAAAAACAACAAAACAACAGTAGAGGGGGTGGGGGTTGGCAGAGAGGACTCCCCCTCCAACTAAAAGGGGGTGGGAGAATGTTGCTGAGGGAGCAGAGGAAGATGTAAATTAACTTTTGTCCTCTCATGCAATATGTTTCTCATCTCCTTACATTTTAACATGAATAAAATAATTTGGGCAGGCTCAAACCTAACAATGCTCCAAGCCTACACTGACCTTATTTTTTTTTCCACTGTGATGAAAACGATGTGGTTTTCAACAGGCCTCTCATTGTTTGTTCCTGTGACAACCCTTGGAGACGTAAGAAGCACACAATCAAACATGGATTGTGGGTCCTGGGTGCTGCAGACAGACAGCTGAGATGTTAAGCTAAACTGCTGTGTCCCCTGGATGGCAAACCAGCATGCGTGCGTACAGGGGTGTCTTCAGTGATCACTCAATTACATAAAGACATTCTTCTTTTTTTTTTTTGTGCCAGTTTTGGCTGGGGCTGGGTTTGAACCTGGCACCTCCGACATATGGGGCCAGTGCCCTACTCCTTTAAGCGACAGGTGCTGCCCGACATTTTTTTTTTTTTTAAGACAGAGCCTCACTTTGTTGCCTGTGGTAGAGTGTCCTGGAATCACAGCTCACAGCAACCTCAAACTCTTAGGCTCAAGTGATTCTCTTGCCTCAACCTCCCAAGAAGATAGGACCACAATGCTCAGCTATTTTTAGAGACAAGGAAGGTCTCACTCTAGCTCAGGCTGGTCTCAAACTAGTGAACTCTGGCAATCCACCCATCTCAGCCTCCCAGTGTGCTAGGATTACAGGCATGAGCCACTACATCCGGCCTCAAAACTATTCTTGAAATGCCATGTTTCTGTCAAAAGATCACCCCATACACAATTCATATCAAAATGCAATGGCAAAACTTATTTAACATCTTCCTTCCCACCAAAAACAAAAAAAAGCGCTGTACCCCTCTTTTCTTTCTTTTTCTTTTTGGTTTTTTTGTTGCAGTTTGGCCGAGGCTGGGTTGGAACCCACCACCCTCGGTAGATGGGGCTGGTGCCCAACTTGCTGACCCACAGGCGCCGCCCCATACCCCTCTTTTCTTTTCTTCTTTTTTTTTTTTTTTTGAGACAGAGTCTCAAGCTACCACCCTGGGTAGAGTGCTGTGGCGTCATAACTCACAACAACCTCCAACTCAGGCTCAAGTGATCCTCTTGCATCAGTTTTCCTATTTTTAGTGGAGATGGGGGTCTCACTTTTGCTCAGGCTGGTCTCGAACTCATGAGCTCAAGCAATCCACCCACCTCTTTTCTAAGTACCACATGCACCGTATGCAAAGTTGAGTCTCTCCTTTTCCAAGGCAGAAATTTCTATGCAAAGGTTTATCCTTATACCAGAACAGAGCTGGGAGTCTGTGAGAAACTGGGAGGGAAAATTGTCTTTTAAAAGCTGGTTGGATTATTAGTACCATGGGGGAAATATCACTCTAGCACTAATCTAAAATAAAACATCTTTTCGTTGCTCTATTTAATACCTACTGTACACCAGAATTACCTATAAAAACGCATTTCATAACAGAGAAATAGCCCTCTCTCCCCACCTGTGTCACTGTTCTCCCCATTACCGCGGCAGTCCTGCGATTTCTCGCTACATCAGCAGAGTAACGAAATGCCCTCTTACTGAACATCTGGGGGCAGAGGGAATTT
Organism: Arctocebus calabarensis; assembly: GCA_963573935.1. Lineage (NCBI taxonomy): Eukaryota > Metazoa > Chordata > Mammalia > Primates > Lorisidae > Arctocebus > Arctocebus calabarensis. The sequence goes on along the minus strand of CAUYON010074401.1, from coordinate 68,572 downwards.
TATGGCTCGGGTTTAGGCCAGATTACTATAAATATGGTGGGATCTTTTTCCATACCCCTGGGGCCCAGGGTACTCACAAATTCACTCAGATACAGCTGGATGCTTTGTTTCTGCTTTCCTAAGTAAAAACAATTATTTTTATATCCTTCTCCACCCATATTCATTCATTAATATTTATCCAGATTTTGCCACCACTATTCCCATGGGAGTCCAACATTTTGAAATTCCCTCTTTCCTCCTTTCTCCCCCCAAAAAAGTCTCCTCTGATTTTGTGATCTACTCAATATGGAATGGAATGCTAGCATGAATAGTGTTATTAGTTCCTCTTTGGAAATGTCTTTTGCCTTACTTTTTTCCCCCCCACCAGATAAACTATGTCATAACAGAAAAATCCCTGTGAAGTTCTCCAAAGAACTTTGTGCTGTTTCCAGACCCTGGGACTATAATTAAGCTTTGTGTAATTAAACCAGAAAGAGCATCCCCTGCCAACTGTGAATGCCCCTGTTTACACTGTTTACATCACAAAGAGATAGGAAAATGTACTCAGGAAGGTTCCAGCCAAAGTAATTGAGAGGGCTGCCTGAACCCAGCTCTGCTTTCCAAATATTGTCCCTGGGTTGGGAACAGGGAGAGCCAGGGGAAAGGCGAAGAGGGAGGGGACCCCAGCCAAAGGCCTGTTGATTTTCTCTGCCCGGGGAATGATGTCACTGAGTTCAGTGACCTGGGGGGCTGGTGTTCACGGAAGTCTTATTTGCACATTGAGTCCAGGTGCTTCTGTGGTGGAGCTGCTGACCCTCCACTCCTCGGCAAAGGTTTGGAGCACTAGCCAGGGTGTAAACACAACCCCAACTTCCAGCAGTACAGAGAAGATTTATCTGCTTGAAGTTCAGTGGGTTCCCAAGATTGTCTTTCTCTGGCACTTTCTGTGTAGGCTGCTGCAAGTGGAATGTTAAGAGGATATCCAGAGAGACATACAGAGACAAAGAGACTGAGAGACAGAGCAACAGAGATAGAAAAGAAGGGGCATTGAGGAAAAAGAAGAAGGGAAAAAACCCAAAGCCACAAGTTGAAAAAAAAAAAACTATAAAATAAAAACACATTATGTTTTTGTATATTTTCAAAATGTAGCCAAACTAAACCATTAAATGAGGATTTTGTTTCACAAAGTCTGCAAACTATTCAACCGCTAACCCACTATACCAAGAATGTGGTGCCAACCAAAATATGTCAAGATTAGTAGTACTCAATAAAATCTCAAAACCAAATGACATGCAAGCTGTATTTCATGATTAGAGCGCTTCCTTATGTCAAGGAACATACATATTAACTTGTTTAAACACAGCGCTGGGCTGTCACTCTGTTTGTCAAAAGCAGAAGAAAGAGTCTAGTGCTTACCCAAGGCATCCAGATGATACTTCATGTTTCTGATATTCAATTAGTCCTTCCATCATCTCAGAGAGACCACTTCCCGCTTCCCCAACCTGCACTGGTCAAGCAGGGTTTGCAAATACCTTATGGGAGGCCACAAGACGCAACTACAGAGCTGGAGAGAGAATCCAAAATGCTTACTTTTTTCTACTGAGGAAGCAAGTCACCAAAATTACAAAATGCAAACACCTTCCCTCTTTCCAGTAAGGTGAGGGTTTTTTTTTGTTTGTTTCTTTATTTTGGTTTTTAATTCTAAGAAAACATTTGCTTTAATGATTACAAAGGGCTCATAGTATATACTTTCTTACTGAATCCTCCCTGATGTCCTGGTCATTTCTATATTATTATCCCCATTTTATAAAAGAAAAGCCCAAGTCTTACATGAGGTGATCCACTCAAGAAGCTATATTGCAAACAAGTAAAACCAGAGTGGGCGCCTCTGCCTCGGGCCTCTGAACCAAGTGGGAATTTCGTGACACTACGCTGCTCCTCCCAAGGCAGTGCCTCTTTTTTCACGACCGAAATGCTTGAGTTAGAGCAGGGATCTAAAAATGGAGAAGGGTAATTATCTCATTCTCTGACTGTCAACAGCAATGAGATGCTGTGTGCTTCTACCTGGCAGGAAAAATGAAAGAGAGGCTGTTCTCTCATTTACAAAATACAGTAGTAAGACATGTGATTATGTTAGCGACACTTAAGGGGGCTTCTAGGTGAAAAGAAAAAAGCAGAGCCTACTTCATCCATTATCTAGGGCCTCTTTGCTTGTCTGAGCTGCCATACCCACAGCCTGGCAGCCACCCACGGGTGCTCACACAGCTGCAGCTCCCGCCTGGGCCCACCCCTGTCCTCCTACACCCCCACTCATGCTTGTTCTCACAGCCCCTCTTGTTACTGGGGAGTAACATCATCTCCCTTTAATGCCATGTGGAGACTCGGAATTCAAACCAGTGTCTCATCAGACAGATTACAACGTGGTCCCTTCCAGTTGACCCCTCATACTACAGCCTATCGTGGTCCAGCCCTTTCCTTGACATTGTCCTTAGCCTGAGCAGAGGGCAGGCCTTTCAAGAACTGGGCAATGCCGGGCATTCTGGCTTTATCCTACAATAGACAGACACCTGACCGGACACTTCTGTTACGAGTTAAATTGTATCCTTCTTAAAATTCAAATGCTGAAGTCCTAACCCCCAGTACCTCAGAATATGACTATATTTGGAGAGGTGATTGAGATAAAACAAGACTATCCAGGTGGGCCCTGATCCAGTCTGACTGGTGCCTTTATCAGAAGATAATAGGACAGCAGGGTTGTGCGCACAGAAGAAAGAGCATGTGAGGACACAGGGAGAAGGAGCTGTCTCTGTGTCCTATTTATGAGGCCAGGAGAGAGGCCCCCAAAAGAAGATAAACCTGCCGACACTTTGATCTCTGGCTTGTAGCTTACAGAACTGTTAAGAAAATGAATTTCTGTTTTTTAAGCCATCCCATTTGTGGTGTTTTGTTATGGCCAGAGCAAACTAATATAACTTCTCATTTCCATTGTTGGGTCCACACTGACCCCTTTTCTGGGTACAAACATCTCTTGCTGTTAGCCTGGTAAACACCTCTTCCTCTCTCACATTCAACTCGAATGCCAGGTCTCCTCCTCCGTGAGGCCTTCTCAGCTAATCAGGGCCACCACACAATTCGTCTCTGATTGCATAAATGCTGTGACTTTTCCTGCATTTATCTGATGGCCTGTTTCTTCCTAGATTGTGAGTCTCATGGAACAGTGACCTCCCTTACTTATCCAGGAAGGCTAGCACAATGCCCATCAGAAAGAAGATAATTAATGTTTGGGGTAGGGCGGGAAATGAAAGACAACAACAAAATAATAACAACAATGACTAAGACTTCCTAAATCTTTGCTATGTGCCAGCACTAGTCTGACTATTAGAATAGTACTCTTGCATTAACCAACTTTTATCTTCCCAATAACCACAACAAGTGGATAATCTGGTTATCCTCAACTTACTGCTCAGACCAACATACCCAAGACAACTTGCCCAGAGTCCTGCAAAGCCAGGGATGTAAAACTAGGCATCTGGCTTCTGAGTTTATTATCTTAAGAAAATGTCTTTTGAGGAGAAAGAAAAGAAGGAAAGAAAGAAGATAGGAAGGGAACAAAAGAAGGGAAGAAATCAGCAACTCTGCAAACTTAGGCAAGATACTTGAATTCTTTGAAACTTGGCGTCCCTATGTGCTTATCTCAAGTGAGATAACCCACACAAAAGCATTATAATTGCAGAGTCCTGCAGACCACACAGCATCTATTTTCAGTGGTCAGAAAGCAGGCAAGTAACCACAGGCCTGTGACTTGAAGGCTGGATTAGTACTGGAGACATTTTACATAGTGGGGGATCCTAAGGAAATAAATTTCAAGGAAGAGAAAAATGGGGTAGACAAGGAAGAGAGTTGGAAAGAAATGTTTCCAACTCCCACTAGGGACTGGAAGCAGTGCCGCCTTTTTGTAGAAGTATAGTGGTACCAATGTCATGTGAAACACGGGAATTCTGCCCCTGGGATTGTGTATTTCAGCTGCCCTGACCAGGAGGTCTCTGAGGACACCCTGTGAGTGTGTTGGTTCAGAATCACAAATGGATTCCAGCTCAGAGCATCCTATAAATCAATGTCATTTTCCAATTTCATTTTACATTTTTCATTTTCCATTCCCGCTTACTTAGAACTGGGGTCCCCAATGTTACCTGTAGAGTAGAAGGATTTCCTGTTATTTTCCACCTGGACTTTTCTATTGTTCTTTGGTTTGGGTTTTGGTTTACACACTGTCTTTGATGGAGCACCATCCTATTACTTTTTTCCTTGGATTTGCAAATGTCTTAAGCATGAAATAATGACTTACCGCCCAGTAAAGAGACATGGCTAGTTCTTTTACACCTGTAAAGACGCCTCTTCTTTGGAGGTTTTCAGATGACCTACTTAGGTAGGCTGGGAGCAGACTGGTTAAAGTGCTCGGAGGAAATCAACTGTAAATAGAGAGGCTATGTTTAACATAATCCTCACTAGAAGACTCTCCTTTCTCCAGGCACTGTAATCAACCCTGTAGTGTCAGGCAAGGTTCTCGATTATCTCCCTATGGCATTATCTCTCACCATATAGCTGATAATAAACTGATGGATTATCAAACAAGATTACGGCGTTAGCAAATAAAATCATGTTTTGTGTTAAGAGAGAAAATGCTTACCATCCCTATCTGCCTGGCTAAATATTTACATATCATAGGCTTTCTTGGTCCCTGTTCTTTCAAATCTGATTAAAAAAAAACAAAAAAAACACAGAGGTTAAGTTAACACAAAGGGAACACACTGTGCTTTTAACACTAAGTTAAATATCCTGCTGGGGGAAAACAGGTACTGCCTAAAAGGTAGAACCAAGTCGAGTCAAGGCCTCAGGTGCCAGGGAAATCAATGGGTACATGTGACAAAAGACAGAGGGGCCTGTGTTCTGAGGGATTCAGATGTGTACTTTTAAAGGGACCATAGAAGAAAGATAACAGAAGCCAAAAACCTGCGTGCGGCTCTGTGTGTGAATGTGTGTGTTTGTTTGCCTGATCAGATTGTGTATGCACAGGAGGGGGCTTGTATAAAGTTCCATGTTGCTCTCCTACTTTTTTACTTTCAAAGCCCTTTCTCCTTCCTCCCCACCTTCTCCTTTGGACAGCTGACACAACGCCAGACCTAGAAGTTAAGTAACTTGCAAAAAGGTCCTGAGAGGCAGGCCTCAAGCCTTAATCTTCTGACTCCTAGTACAGTTCCTTTTCTCGGTCACTTCTCTGCTTTAACTCAGGAATGCTCTCCTAAAAGGAACAGGAATAGCAGAGGATTTTGTAAGAAGTTGCATGTGTTCAAATTGGCAGTCTCTGAAGTTAAATTACTATTTGGTTGAAGACTCTGGACAGAAAAGAAAAATAGGTTGTAACAAAATATCAAACAGGCAAGTAAAGTTTGCGAGAGGGAGGGGGCAGGCTTGGAAATTGTGTACTGATGAGTTTAAGTTTGTCACCATTCCAGGGAAGAGCAGGATGCTGGACTAACAGCCAGCATGGCTAGTTGGGGAACATGCTATTTCAGATGATCGCACTTCCTTCTGTGAAGAACACATCTTACAAACATGAAGAGCAAAGATTCCAAATGTGATTTCCTTTCCCTGCATGTGAAATTCAGACACGCTCTTGGTCCCAGTGAAGTTTTCATCTGCCCCATACAAAATAGCGCTGGCCTGACTTTCACCATGAAGGAAGCTCCCTTCAGGACACCAGGAAGAAACACAAAATACCTCGGCTTTATCCTGGGATGCAGAGTCTCTCGCGCGAATCCAGGGTAATGCTGCAATGAAAACACATCTTATTCTCAGGTACTGTGCCTGAGAAGAGTGTTTCATTCTCACACTGAGCACCCAATAAATATAAAGTAATAATTGAGTTAAAAGATAATTAGCATAACTCATAAAAATTCTGTTAATTCTTCTTTGTAATGGCATGGCATCTACAAAATATATCAAATATGAACTGGTAGAATCGTGACTTTTCCTTTTTAATAATTAAGAGTATGAAAAGAGAGGTTTTTAAAAATACAAGTAATACAATAAATGAGGCATTTGAACTAATGTACAAGCTTATTGAAAGTACATCTCCTCTCCCCCACCATCTTTTTTCCCTCACTCAGAAGGATTATCTCTTTATAGTTCAGGGTGTAATACACGTTCAAATTTTGTTTAATGTGTTATGCTCTACATAGATAAAATCATATTTTACATACGGTTTTGCCACTTTATTTTTTTCTCCAATATTATGTGTCAAAGAGCATCTTGGGTTAGTAGACAGAACTCTACCTCGTTCTTTTGATCTGCCACTTGGCAATCAAGTAAATGGATGTACCACAAATTACTATGGATTCTCTTACTGAGGGACATTTAGGTCACTTCCAGTTTAGGGCTATTATAATCAACAATGCCATAAATATTCATGTGTGTACTACTTTATACACACAGTGGAAATCCTGATTTGAAAGGACCATCTGGTTTAAATTTTAATAGGTACATCCATAAAGGCTATTTACACTTCTGCTTACAGTGTATGTTAAAAGCTGTTTTCTTATATCCTCATCAACACTGGACATTATTAAATTTTTAAATTTTTGACAGTTTGATAGCCAAAACTACTTTCTGTTATTCTTTTTTTTCTGTTAATTACCCATTTTCTATGGTTTTAAAGAGTATTTTTTAATTTCTAATTGAATTTTAGAAACTATGTATTATTGGTCATAATCCATTTTGAATTATATATATTCTTCAAGTATAATACCTGTCATAAACCTTTAATTATCACCTTTATCCTACAGAAGTTTTAAATTTGTGTTACAAATTTTTTTAACACCTTTTTTGTACATGGCCCCAGAATTTTCTGCCTTATCTTAAAAAGACTTTTCCAGTGAGTTTTTTTTTTCCGCACGTTTTCTTCTAATACTTTTATTTATTTATGTATTCATTTCCATATTTAGCTTCTTGGTGCATCTAGAATTCATTTTACATGTCTAAGAAATAGGGCTGTCACTCTATTTTTTTTCTCAAACAAATAGCTAAGGTTCTCAGTACCATTTATTAAACAGCCCACACTTTGCTCTCTAATTCAGTATGTGGATTTTTCTGTGTAGTAAATACCAGCACATATATGATCAGGGTTCTCCAGTGCCTACAGCAATCTTCTCCATTCATTTCAGCACTGTTCTGATTGCTATGGTTTCATATCACATTTAGATATCTCGTGGAACGAGTCCCCATTCATTTCATAATCTTCCTAAGTAATATTAAACATTTTCTTTCTCTTTTAAACTTTTGACAACATGTCAAAGAGATAAATATTAATTACATAAAACATGTGAGGTATAAAAAATATCAATAAAATAAACACTATTGCAACACCCACCCTACATTTGTTCTCAAGATAATTTTTTTTTTTTTTTTTGAGACAGAGTCTCACTATGTTGCCCTTGGTAGAATGCTGTGGTGTCATAGCTCACAGCAACCTCAAACCCTTGGGCTTAAGCAATTCTCTTGCTGAAGCCTCCCAAGTAGCCGGGAGTACAGGCGCCTGCCGAAAGGCCCGGCTATTTTCTTATTGTAGTTGTCATTGTTGTTTGGCAGGCCTGGGCCCTGGTTCAAACCCACCGGCTCCGGGGGATGTGCTCAGCACCCTAACCACAGAGCTACAGGCGCTGAGCCTCAAGACAAATTTTTAAAACCACCATATCGAGTTTCTGTCAAAAATTCTGTTGGAATTAACACTGGAATCACATTGAATTTATAGATTAACTGGAGAGCATTGATATCTTTTAAATAATAGGTATCCCCAAACCAAAACATTGGCATTTCTCTTAATTTTCAAATGATTATCATGATCGTCAGTTAAATCTTACATTTTTCTTCATAGACACATGCACATTTCCTAATGCTTTTTGTGCCTTTTTGTGCATGAGATATTTTTATGAGATTGTCATTTTCTCATTCCCTTTTGCGGAGATTCAGGTAAACTATTGAATTTTTTTTTTTTTTTTTTGACACAGAGCCTCAAGCTGTCACCCTGGATAGAGTGCTGTGACATCACAGCTCACAGCAACCTGCAATTCCTGGGCTTAAGTGAGTCTCTTGCCTCCACCTCCCAAGTAGCTGGGACTACAGGTGCCCGCCACAACGCCTGGCCATTTTTTGGTTGCAGCCGTCATTGTTGTTTGGCGGGCCCGGGATGGATTTGAACCCGCCAGCTCAGGTGTACATGGCTGGCGCCTTAGCCCGTTGAGCCACAGGCGCCGAGCCTAAACTATTGATTTTTAAAAGTTGATATTGTAATGTTTACTGAATACTTGAAAGTTTTAATGTTTTTCAGCTCATTCTTTTGGATTTTGTCAACAGATAATACATATAACACATATTTTGTCATTACTTTTCAATATTGTATGCATTTCTTACTCTTGTCAGTATAGGATCTCCAGTATAATTTTTAGAGTAGTAGTGACAGTCCTTTCTATCTTGTTCTTCCTTGCAATGGTATTTTTTTTTTTAACTATAAGGTTGTGTATTTGCTATAGATGTCCAGGATCCTTTACCAAATAAGGAAGTTTCCTTCTCTATCTTAAAAGTTATTTTATTTTTATTATTTTGAATTATAAATGAGTATTGATGTATATCAACGATTTTTTATTTATCCTCCCTGGATAAATAATTGCATTTTTCTCTAATTAAAATACATTAATGGATTTCCTAATAATCATTATTGCATTGCTGGAATTAACATTACTTTGTAACAATGAATTAAATGTGATAATACAGTATCTTACTTGGAATTTTATATATATGTTTACAAGGTAGACCTGCCTATCGTGGTCATTGTGTATGTGTGCAGTCATTGTCTGTTTTAGTATCTCATAAAGGACAGTTGAATTGGGATGACTTCCATATATTTATTTTTAGCAGGGATTAGCAAGTTCTTAAAGTTTAAAGATTTAAGGCTGGGTGCGATGGCTCATACCTGTAATCGCAGCACTTTGGAAGGCCAAGGTGGGAGGATCACTTAAGGCAAGAGTTAAAGACCTGCCTGAGCTGGCTCAGCGCCTGTGGCTCAACGGGCTAAGGCGGCAGCCACGTACACCTGAGCTGGCGGGTTTGAATCCAGCCCAGGGCTGCCAAACAACAATGACGGCTGCAACCAAAAAATGGCCAGGCGTCATGACGGGCGCCTGTAATCCCAGCTACTTGGGAGGCAGAGACAGGAGACTCGCTTGAGCCCAGGAATTGAAGGTTGCTGTGAGCTATGATTCCACAGCACTCTATCCAGGGTGACAGCTTGAGGCTCTGTCTCAAAACTAAAGATCTGCCTAAGCAACATAGTGAGACCCTCCCACCCCATATATACAAAAAAAATTTTTAAAGATATGCTGGGCTTAGGTGGTGCTTGTGGCTCAGCGAGTAGGGCACTGGCCCCATATACCGAAGGTGGTGGCTGGCCTCTGCTGAACTGCAAAACAGAAGAATAGCTGGGCGTTGTGGCAGGCCCCTGTAGTCCCAGCTACTTAGGAGACTGAGGCAAGAGAATTGCCTAAGCCCAGGACTTGGAGGTTGCTGTGAGCTGTGTGAAACCACGGCACTCTACTGAGGGCGATAAAGTGAGACTCTGTCTCTACAAAAAAAAAAAAGATATGCTGGGCATTGTGGTATGCACCTATAGTTCTTAATTATTTGGGTGGCCGAGGCAGTAGGTTCATTTGAGCCCAGGAGTTTGAAGTTATAGTGAGCTATGATCACACCACTATACTTTAGCCTGGACAACACAGTAAGACCCTATCTCAAAAAATAAGCACATAGATAAAATAGAGTTTAAAGATTTAAATCCCATAAAATAGTCCAGGCCTTGTATCCTTTTTTTTTTTTTTTTTGAGACAGAGCCTCAAGCTGTCACCCTGGACAGAGTGCTGTGGCATCACAGCTCACAGCAACCTCCAACTCCTAGGCTCAAGCGAGTCTCCTGCCTCTGCCTCCCAAGTAGCTAGGACTACAGGCTCCCGCCACAACACTAGGCTATTTTTGGTTGCAGTCGTCATTGTTGTTTGGCAGGCCTGGGCCGGATTCGAACCCGCCAGCTCAGGTGTACGTGGCTGGCGCCTTAGCCCATTGAGCCACAGGCACCGGGCCCAGGCCTTGTATCCTTTGGGAATAGTTTTCCTTTTATTATTTTGTCAGTTCTAGGATTCTTATTCTCTTCTCTGTCATGAAATAACATTGGTAATTCATATATTCCTAGAAAAAAATATTCCTTTTCAAATAAATTTTGAATTCGTATTTTAAGGTCAAAGACCCTACACGCATATCATTTTTTTTCAATTTCCTCTCAAACTGTAGTTATGTCCTCATTCTTCTTTCTAAACTATATTTGCATTGTTTCTGTTTTCTCAATTAGACTTACCAAAAGTTTTGCCTGTTTTATGCATCATTTCAAAGTAGTAGCTTTGAGTTTTATAGACAAAGTTAATTGGTTTGTTTTTTTCTGTTTGTGTGTCATGAATTCAGTTTATCATTGCTATTGTTTCTTTGGGCTTATTTTACTGCTTCTTTTCTTGGTTACTGTTTTTTTTTTAACCTTTATTATTTTTCTAATAAGTTAACTGAGGCTATAAAATTTCCTCTAAGTACTGCTTTATCCATAATCAACAAGTATTGATAGGTAGAACTTTCCTTTTATTTATTTATAAATGTTTAATAGATTCTATCTTTATTTCCTCTTTAACCCAAGAGTTCTTTAGAGAGGTGTGTCTTTTCTTTTCCTAAAGAGATTGATTAAAGTTGGAGAGTTTTTCTTTTGCTACTATTTAATTTAATGTATTTTATTCAGACGTATGGACTATTAGTGATTTCTGATTCTTGGCTTTTATAGAGATTTTCCTGGTGAACTAACACATGACAAATTTTTTAAATATTTTGTAGATTGAAAATAAGATAAACTCTCTATTTAAAAAGTACAAAGTTTATAAATATGTAAAATGAACATATTATGTATTTTTTTAACTTTATTCAAATTAATATGCAAATACAATGTTTAGGTAGCATTGTTCTCACTTCCAGGGTAAAGATCCATCTGTAGAAGAGCCCCTCACCCGGGCGGTGCTACACACCCATACAACGTGCACGTTGGGAGAGATCTCACCTCACCTCCACCCTCCTCCCACCTTCCATCCTTCCTCCTCCTCCCTCCCATATTATGTTTTATATCAGGATTATTAAATGTGTTGTAAAATTCTATCTCCTGGCTTTATCAGTTTTGGGGAAAGTTGCATTAAATTCTCCCACTATAACTGTGGGCTTTCCAATTTCTCTTTGTATTTTCATCATTTTTTGTGGATTTTTATTTTGGGGATTTATGTTTCATAACTTTTCTGCACACAATTTCATGACCACTGCATGTTCCTGTCTTTTTGTAATATTTTGCTTTGAAGGTGTCACATATTTTAATAGCATAAAGTTAGGTTTTTTGCTTTATCCAGTCTGAAAGTCAGGATTTTTGTTTCTTGGTTTATTTTTGTTTGTTTTTTGCAACAGAGTCTGACTATGTCATCCTGTAAAGCTCTCTGATATCATAGCTCACAGCAACCTCAGACTCTTAGGTTCTAGATTTCCTCTTGCATCAGCCTACCAAGTAGCTAGACAGGTGCCAGCCACAAGGGTCAGCTAATTTTTTTTTTCTATTTTTATTAGAGATAGGGGTCTTACTCTTGCTCAGGCTGGTCTCAACCTGCAGAGATCAAGTGACCCACCTGCCTTGGACTTCCAAAGTGCTAGGATTACAGGTATGAGACACTAAGGCTGCCAAAAGTGTGTTTTTTAAGAGAATTGAAGCCATTCACATTTAGTGAAAATACTGACGTGTTTGACTTATTTCTAACCATTTGTTTTTGTTTTCTTATTTATCATTGCTTTGCATTCAGTCTATTTTTGTTCTCTGCCTTTTGTTGAATTGATCTACTTGTTCCACTTCTTTCATCTTTTCAAAATGTTTTTTAAAAAGGTATCATTTTCTGGCTCAGTGCCTGCAGTTCAGCGACTAGGGTGCCAGCTATACACTGGAGCTGTTGGGTTCAAATCCAGCCTGGGCCTGCCAAACTGCAATGACAACTACAACCAAAAAATTGCCAGGCATTGTGGTGGGCACTTGTAGTCCCAGCCACTTGGGAGGCCTCGGCAAGAGAATCACTTAAGCCCAAGAGTTTGAGGTTGCTGTGAGTTGTGACACCATAGCACTGTACCCAGGGCAACAGCTTGAGACTCTGTCCCACCCCCCCACCCAAAAGAAAGTATCCTTTTCTAATCTTCTTAAGGATTGCCTTTATATTTTAATATTCATGTTAAGTGTATATATCTTACCAATGTTTAGAAATAATTACTACCTCTACTATCCTCCTGATCGAGGCAAAAACCTTTAAGACCCCTTGTACCTCCGTTTCCTAGTCTCTAATCCTCATACTCCTGCATCTGCTATTTACAGATTAGGATTCTAGTTCTGTATTATTGACTATTACTTCTTGGGCTGGATGCAATGGCTCATGCCTATAATCCTAGCACTTTGGGAGGCCGAGGTGGGTAGATTGTTTGAGCTTAGGAGTTCAAGACCAGCCTGAACAAGAACGAGACCCCCGTCTCTAAAAGTAGCCATGCACTGTGGCAGGCAGCTGTAGTCTCAGCTATTTGGGATGCTGAGGGAAGAGGATCACTCAGGTCCAAGAGTTTGAGGTTGCCGTGAGCTTCATTACCACAGGAATCTACCAAGGGTGACAAAGTAAGACTCTATCTCAGAAAAATAGCAACAACAACAATAATTTCTTCATTATCTGTCAATAATTTTTTAGACTTACTTACAACTTTAATGTTTTTGACCCACATCTTTTTCATTGCTGTATTTATAAAATATACGTATGCATACATAAATGTATCAAATACAGCAATTTTATAAATTCATAAAGTTTTATTTTTCTTGTTGCTTTACAGCATTATATTTTGAGGATTACTTTTTTTAATTCTTTATTAAATCACAATTGTGTACATTAATGCGTTTATGGGATACAATGTGGAATGCTTACATCTAACTGATTAACATAACCGTCTCCTTGCTTACTTATTTGTTGTGGTAAAACATTCATACTCTATTCTTAATGGTATAGAATAATTATGCACAATTGGTTGGATCCCCCAAAAAACCTCCCTCCTCCCGGCCCTTCCCTCTTCCTGTCCCTCTCTTTCCTCTTCCCTTCTTTCTGGAATATTACTGTTCCTGCGAATGTGTAGATGATTTTATACTGATTTCATAATAGTCTTGAATATTTTGGATACTTTTTTTTCCATTCTTGAGATCCTTTACTAAGAAGACTATGTTCTAGCTCCATCCAGGTAAACATAAAAGATGTGAAGGCTCTGTCTTTTTTATGGCTGCATAGTATTCCATGATGTACATATACCACAATTTGTTAATCCATTCATGGGTCGATGAGCATGTGGGTTGCCGCCATGTCTTGGCAATTATGAATTACATTTGAGGAGAGTCTATGATCATATCCAAAAATCCTTTATCTTAAAGCAAGTATCCAATGGACTCAATACTAATATGAAACCAGTAGAAGAACAACTACACACCTACATGAGAGAAAAACACAATTAAATTCAAGTAGAGGGAAGGCAGCAGCAAGAGCTGGGAGAGAAGATGGAGGGCAGGGAGATTGGAAAGTTCTCAACTAATGGGCACAATGTCAGGGTATATGGCACACCTCCTGGGTGCAAGAGTCAACTATAACTTGGACTTTATTGGACTTAACCTAACAAAAACAAACACTGTAACCTAATCATTTGTACCCTCATATTAATCTGAAATTAAAGAAAAGAAAAGAAAAAAACAAAAATCCTTTATTTTGTTCTTTCATTTAAACACAAGTTTGGTTAGGTATAGACTCTGAGGTACAAAATTATTTGCTTTGGGGAATGTATAATCTTTAGTACTCTGGCTTTCCGAACTAATCAGTGGTTCCAAAAAAGGTAAATGGAAAATGCGATAAATTTTGCCAATTTCATAAAATATTACTGAGATTGATGTTTAATATATATAAGAATTGTTTCTTTTTATTCTTCTAATTTGGCATGAGGCAAAGATACAAAGAAACTAAAACTGAAAATGGGATTCATTTGTATGAAGTCTTATGTAAAATGAGTTTGAAAAACCATCTGCTAAAGCGAAGAGATGAACAACAGAAAGGAACCAGCACGAGCTTCACATGCTCCCCTGATGACACTCTGAAAGCCGTGGAGCTATATTCACTCTAGGAAGGACCTGATTTGGGCAAGTTAAAGTTGTTTTCACCAATCAAATAATTAGCTATGGATAATAGCTAATGCTAGTAACAAAGAAACTAGATCTTCTCAATGCATTTGTATTTCTTTAAGTTTTACTCTGACTACTCTATTTATACCATAATTTCACCCTAAAAATTGTCACATTTTATCATTTTAATAAAGAACATTTTTTTCTAAAGAAATACTGTTATCTATTGAATAAAATTTTACCACAATACATGTTCTCAGTTACTTTAGTCAATGGAAAGCTTAATCACCAGAGTCACAAAATTTAATCCAAAAACGTGTCATTCACCACTTAAGTTTTATGGGTTATTGTGAAGAAGGAAATAAAATCTTTTTAAGACTCGTCTTACACACTGAAATCTGTAAAATGACAGAGAACATTTTTTTCCATTCCACTGCTCTTCTCACAACCATCACCTCCTTCCCCTCAAATTTCCTCGTCTTTGGAAAAGGACAGCACAACTTTGCAGACTCTTTTTCAGACTAAGGAGAACAAGTCATTGTTCGTGTTTTAAATCTTCTGCTGAAAGCCTGTACCCACACCATTTCTCACCAGCGCAGCCTTTTAAATGACTAACAATGTTCAAAATAGAATGCACAGATCATAGCATCTGAAAGAAGCAAGTTTGTAGGATAAAATTTTATGGTACAAATCAATCAAGGAGTGTTAATAGAAGTAGTTATCTTTGGGTATGGAGGAGGGGTGGGAGGAATAGTGAAGTTGACTGGACTCTACAGCCAATTTCCGTATATTTGTATACTGTTTAAGACTTTTAGGATGAGAGTGTAATCATACATTAATTAAGCAATATTAAGACTTAAGGTAAAAAAGATCACAAACAGGCTCGGTGCATGTGGCTCAACGGGCTAAAGCGCCAGTCACGTACACCTGAGCTGGTGGGTTTGAATCCAGCCGGGCCGCCAAACAACAATGATGGCTGCAACCAAAAAAAAAAAAAAAGGCATTGTGATGAGTACCTGTAGTCCCAGCTACTTGGGAGGTGGAGGCAGGAGACTCGCTGGAGCCCAGGAATTGGAGGTTGCTGTGAGCTGTGATGCCATAGGACTCTGTCCAGGGTGACAGCTTGAGGCTCTGTCTCAAAAAAAAAAAAAAGGATCACAAACAAAACCAGAAATCAACAATGAAGACACCATTAGAGATGACCTAGTCCAAAATCCCTCAGTGTAATGCTATAGAATAAACGTTTCGGTTGCCTCAAAATGCATAGGTTGAAACCCAATCCCCAGTGCGATGGTGTTTGCAAGTAGGGTGTTTGGAAGGTGATTATATCACAAGGGTGGACTCCTCCTGAAGGGGATGAGATCTGTTATAAAAGGGACCCCAGACAGCTGTTTTGCCCCTTCTGCCATGTGAAGATACAATGAGATGGCACCATCCAGCCCAGAAAACAGACCATCACAGCATGTCCACCGAAGATTCCTGTGCTTTGATCTTAAACTTCCAGCATCCAGGACTGTGAGAAATAAATTTCTGTTATTCATAAGCAACACAGCTTATTGTACTTTTTATAACAGCTTCAACTGAATAAGACATGTATAAGTGATGAAACTGAAACCAGAGAATCTGACTGATTATACCCCAGGTCATAGAGTAACCCAATTTCTAACCCCAACCTCCATTTACAGGGGTAGAGGTGGACCACGCAGAACTACTCTGACAACAGCCGTCAACCCTTGAGCGGCCAGGATCTGAGAGAAGTGTTAATCCAGAAGCCACGTAGGAAAGCTTTTGTTCAGGGCCAGGGTCTATGGCTAGCACTCTGGGAGCCAAGGTGAGAGACTCCTTTGACCTCAGGGGTTGAGGCCAATCTGAGCAAGAGCAAGACACCCCACCACCTTGTCTCTCACAAAAATAGAAAAATTAGCCAGGCATTGTGGCAGGTGCCTGTAGCCTCAGCTGACTGGGAGACTGAGGCAGGAAGGTTGCTTGAACTAAAGAGTTTGGGGTTGCTGTAAGCTAGGGTGATACCACAGCACTCGAGCCTGGGGTAACTGAGTGAGATTCTGTCTCAAAAAGAAAAAAAAGCCTTAGTTCAAATATTGGAGGAAGAGAGAAATATACCCAAACCAAGGAATATGGGCAGAAGAAGTAAATATACAAGTCATATAGTCAACCCCAGGATTTGGGATCTAAAACATGGGGACCAGTCAAGACAGAAGCATTACAGTGGACTAACTGGTTCCCTCCAACATTGCTAGAGATTAGGTCTTTTCTTTGTGGGTTTATTTAAATGATCGGCTTTTTGCAAACAGTCAGGAGACCGCAATAGCCATGGCAGGGGGACGGCTACAATACAAGTGTTCTATGTTATCCTGGGAGGCCAAGGCGAGTAGATTGCTTGAGGTCAGGAATTCGAGACCAGCCCCAGCAAGGGTGAGACCACCAACTCTACTAAAAATATAAAAACTAAGGCAAGAGGATCACTTGAGCCCAAGAGTTTCTGGTTGCTGTGAGCTATGATGATGCCACTGCACTTTACCCAGGGTGACAAAGCCAGACTCTACCTCAATAGAAACAAAGGGCTGTGTGTTGAATTTTAGTTTCAAGACCATTGCACTACCCCATGTCAGGTGTCAAATGCCAATACTAAGAATTTCTTAGGCTCTCTGAGTAATGCATAAGCCAATATAAAAAATTCTACATCCATGAGTTAAAGGAGGTAAAATTCCTTCAACTGGAAATAAAAACAATCACCAAGGGCTATATTTCTTACATTCCTATAACAAAGCAATATTATTTTCATGTGTTTGGGACTGAGTCTCAGGAAAGTTTGGGGGCCACTATTTGCCAGAATCCAAAAAGACAGCGTAGCAGGGTGCAGTGACACTCTCCCGTAATCCCAGCTAGCTACTCAGGAGACCAAGGTGGGAGGACTGCTTGAGCACAGAAGTTCAAGACCAGCCTTGGGTAACATAGTGAAACCCCACCTCAATAAAAAGACAATGAGTTTCTAGGGGACACAAATGAGATGAGTAGTTAAGGTCCTGGGCAAACATGGCTTAGCTACCCATAATGACTTCTTGTCGTGTATCTCTACAGCACCTTCCTCAGATAGAAAAACTAAATGGTGTCTTATAAGATAACAAAATAATATAAAATTATAAATACCAAAATAAATTGAAGTTCCAGTTAAACTCCACATTTACTGAAAGTCTAAACAAAATTCTTGATAATTAATCTCTAAAATGTATAAATCTGCTATAGACACGTGCACAAAAATTATAATAAAGAACACTGGTATGCAATTTGATTCAAAGTGCTTTTTAGTAAAGTACATAATGATGCTTGCTGAAGAGATGCAGGTATATTTAATTGGATATAATTAAAATAATGATGTGTGTTTAAAATAATGACATATTAAAAAATTTTAAATGTAAGCGGCTGAAGAACCTGTAATAAAAAGTCAAAGCACTAACTAGTTTTTGATTACCTGATTGTTCACAGAGCTAATACCTTTCATTTACCAAGTAATGCAAATAATAATGTCACACTGGAGGGACACAGGGGGCCCTGCTGACAACTGGGGCCTCTTTTCAAACTAGTTTCACCCCTCCAAAAAAGAAAAAAAAAATCTTCACTGGGTAAAATATTCAGGATAGGTACAATTCTTGAAGATAGGTATAATTCTTGAATTTGGGCAGTGGTAATATAAGGTCCAGGGTATTTTTTTTCTCTACTTCTGTGTATGTTAAAATGTTCTGTCATTAACAGAAAAAGAAAAAAATCCCTTAAACTCGTCTCTCTCTACTTTTGAACCTAAGTTCTAGAATGTTTGATTAACTATGCTTCTTCCCTGTGTAAAGGGTGCGACTTCTTGACGAGCGTGTGCCTCCACCGGTTCAACCACATGAGGCCTCACAAACCCCCTTCACGTAAGTGGATAAATAGCAGGTAAAGGTGCATTTCTAAGTATTAGTCCTGGCTAGCCAATGCCCCCCAGGAAGGCTGCTTTTTACCTTGAGTTATGTTTTGGTCCCCTTCCTTGTCTTTCACCTTTCTTCTGCTTCAAACTGAACCAATGAGTCAGATCTGCCTCATTATTTTTCAGAGTCTGGTCCTCACCCGTACACCAGGATTCCTCAGATGAGCAGCCAGCGAGCCGGTGCCCCACTGCCCCGACATCTCATTACCTCTGTCCTCCGTGGCCCTGCTGCAACCTCCAACCCAGCTTAGTTCAAATCCCTGCAGGGGTGTACAGACAATTAGCATTCTTGAACCCCAAGCTCTATAATTCATAACCAGATCTTGGGAGAAGCAAATGGCTTATTGATTTTATTTTTTTATTATTCTTGCTTCTATGACTAAGTTTCTACACTCAAACCAGGAAGCTAGGCTCATGGTGTATCTGCAATACTGCTTAAGGATAAAAACTACATTGTAACACGTTTTCTATATTTTCTTCCTTATCCTTTATGTGTAATAATTGATCGATTATAACTGTGTGCTTTTTATTAATTTTAAATAGCTAGTCTGGAATTTTGAGAAATGATTCTCAAAAATTTGTCGGCTCGGTGCTCATAGTTCAGTGATTAGGTTGCCGGCCACATACACCAGGGCTGGCGGGTTCAAACCCAGCCCGGGCCTGCGAAACAACAATGACAACTGCAACAAAAAAATAGCCGGGCATTGTGGTGGGCGCCAACAGTGCCAGCTACTTGGGAGACTGAGGCAAGAGAATCGCTTGAGCCCAAGAGTCTGAGGGTGCTGTGAGCTGTGACACCACAGCACTTACTGAGGGCGACATAGTAAGACTCTGTTTAAAAAAAATTGTCAACTCTTCCAGCAGCTAATAGCAGTTTTGCAGCTTCATCTTAGAAGTGATTATGAAGTAGGTGTGTCTTCGTTGTACAAATACATGCAGGACATCCTGAAACAACATACATTGGTAATAAAGGCCAAGAAACTTCTTAGTGTTGTTTTGCCATACAGCAATTGATTTCAACTTATGTGGACTATAATATAAAGCTTTTGATGATTCATTGGTGATAATGTAGTTTATAAATTACACCTATCATCTCCTATTACTGTTTTTGTTCTATTCTTCTTTTTGTTATTTTTTGTTCAATATCAGCTTTTGTAAAGAAGAGGCAAAGAAATAAAGGCTGAAGGAACACAAGCTAATCCATCGTACCCTTTTAGCATCTCTAGCAAAAGACTAGAGAGAAATCTGAGACCACTGACCAAAATGAAAACTCTGGAGTCTAGAAGGCCTGTGCAATTACTCTTTTTCCTAACTCTGGAAGAAAAGAAGGAGTGTTTTTACATCTCAACAAGATAACCACAAAATCCAATTGTCAAATACCTATGACTGGAGTTTTATAAGATCTTCCAGCTAACATGGGTTATATAAATAAGTGTACTGTGAGGATCTTGGTGTCTGAAAAGTCAAAGTCTGCTTTGCATAAGAGTGTTTGCATTTGAATTTTTATATGTAAAAATTAATTTTAAAAAAATTAATTAAGTAACTTTTAAACAGAGAAAGACAGTTAAGTCTTCCCTCCGCACGTTTTAACTTTCTCCCAAGTTAGTTTTCCTGACATTTCTCCATGTTCCCCCTCATTTTCTTCTCAACCACACGCTATCACTGACCCAGATCTCCCCCACCAGATTCATACATGGTGGAGAACAGGGAAACACACGGAGAACAAGGAAGGGTGAGGAGGGATGTAAAGAGCCAACAGAAACTTCTACTGGGGCCAGGGTTTAGAGGTTATGCTGCAAACCAAACACAAGGCAGCCAAATTATTTATTTTGCAGTTAGTGGAATTTTCTTCTTCAATGTCAGGTGGCAGGAGCCAAACTTTTAGAAAGTCACAGTTTTCCCAAGACTTAAAAGAAAGATAGCCTTGATCGTGCACATATTCTTGGATTAATTGTAGGTTAGAGCTAATGTTCTTTCACTGGATACTTTTAGAGGCCAAAATGCAATCAAGCTTAGGAGCCTCTGGCTCCAGCTACAACTGCAGATGAGGTAAATACAGATTTCCAAATCACGTCTTCAATCTGCCAATGCCTTCTCTACCGCTCAGCCCCCTCCCTCAACTCCAAGATTCAAATGATGACTCCATATCCTTTGAAGTTTTGTAATCTAAGGAACTCATCTATTTTCTAAATCTTTGAAGGGCAAGGAAAGGTATGCGGGGGTCAAAATATGTAGGGTGTTAAGCGTCATGCCAAGAAACATAATTTTTCCTTTAGGGGGAATCTGAGACAGGTTTTTAAGCAGGATATAAATGAGACCAGATTTATTTTAGAAAGTCAGTTCTAAGATGCCAATTTCTTCCAAAATAACATAAATTTAATACAATTAGCATAAAAGCCTCGAGTTTGTTTTTTTTAAATAACTTGAAAAAATGGTATTAGATTCTATTTGAAAACTAAAATGCTGGGGAAAGGGTTGGAAAGTCTCTATCAAAAAAGAAAAAAATGAAGGAGGAACGGCAAAAATAGGAGGAGTTGGCCTATCAAATATTAAAAACCTATTTGTAAGCTACTAAATTCAAAACAACAGGGCATTTTTGCTAAAATTTGTAGCTGGATTGATGAAGTAGAATGGAAAGCCCAGAAGAAGACCCCAAGTATATATAAGAATTCAATGTATGACCAAATTGACACTTCAAATCATTGGAGAAAGACTGAATTAAACTGTAAATAATATTCACAAAGCTGGCCAACCGTTTTAGGAAAATGACATTCAGACCATTGCTTCACACCTTATGCCAAAGGTTTTCTAAGTAAAAAAAATTAAAACTTACTTATAAATTGTGAAGCCACAAAAATATTAAATTTTTATATTTAAAATATTAAATTTGGGCAGCACTTGTGGCTCAAGGAGTAGGGTGCCGGCCCCATATACCAGGGGTGGCAGGTTCAAGCCTGGCCCCCACCAAAACTGCAAAACAAATTAAATTTTTAAAGTTTTTTGTTAAAATTGGATCAAGAATTCCATTGCAGGGTGGCACCTATGGCTCAGTGAGTAGGGCACTGGCCCCATATACCAAGGGTGACAGGTATAAACCTGGCCCCAGCCAAACTGCAACAAAAAAAACAGCCAGGCACTGTGGCTGTGCCTGTAATCCTAGCTACTCAGGAGGCTGAGGCAAGAGAATTGCCTAAGCCCAGGAGTTGGAGGTTGCTGTGAGTGTGTGACGGCATGGCACTCTACGAAGGGCGATAGATTGAGACTCTGTCTCTACAAAAAAAAAAAAAAAGAATTCCATTGTAGGTAAATTTTTCCTAAGAAAATTAGACAGAAAGAGGTCTGCATAGTAAATCTGAAAAGACATTCAACATATTCATAAAAGCAAAGTAACCTGAATGACTATCCAAAGAAAATTGTTTAAATAAATTATAGCACATTAATGAAACGGAATAATTTAAAGCCACCAAAAATAATGTAGGGTTTACCCATTAAAAACATTCCCATGACAGGGCAGCACCTGTGGCTCAAAGGAGTAGGGCATTGGCCCCATATACTGGAGGTGGTGGGTTCAAACCCAACCCTGGGCCAAAAACTGCAAAAAAAAAAAAAAAAAAAAAAATTCCCATGACCTATTAAATAAAAAAGCAGATTACCAAGAAGAATTATATTATAGTCCAATTTTTGCAAGGATAAAAATATGACTACCTTGTGTATCGATATAATCCTAAAAGAAAGTTTTAGAAGGGTGCTCACTGGGTTTTGATTGGATGATAGGATTTGGGCTATTTAATAAAAAGGGAGTATTACTTTTGTAGTGAAAATAAAACATGCTAACATAAAAGAGTTAGCATTTTGAAAAAAATAAGATTAGGTCTGGCAGTAGTTTAAAGAAGGGCTGGAGTAAAGAGAGCTAATGATATGTTAGGAGGTTGCTGCAGAAGTCCTGGCAATAGCTGATAATAACCTGAAGACAGACAAAGACAATGAAAAGGAATTCAAAAACCATTTGGGTGGGAGAAGCAGCCAGACTTTGTCATCGTCCGGGCTTTTGTAACTGGATTGTGAGTTAGGATGCCTGTAACTGAGCAAATCATTCATGAAGATGGAGCATCCTGAATGGTAGGCAGGGGCAGGCCAGCAGATCGACCTTCAGGCATGAATTTCTAGACATTGTCGATCTGTCCAGCAGACAATTAGAAATAAGCGGCTGAGACAGTGCACTGAGACGGTGTTAATTAGTATGAGGTTTTGGTTGAAACCATAATCAAGGGTTTTAAATTCTTCAGGAAAAATGATCACTGGGTCTACTCCTTCTAGAGATCTTATCACACTAGACTCCATTTTCCCAATAACATGGGGTTTTACTTTCCAAAATCCTAATCATCTAGTTCATCTACATCACTAGGACTCCCACTCTATCATAACCTAAGTTAATTAACTGCCAGCCACTGCTTTAAATATTTCATTGTCTTCCCATCTCATTTAGAACAAAATTGGAACCCCCAGCCAGGATCTATCATCCCTACATGATCTCTAGACAGATGGTATCTTTGGCCATATTTTACATCACCTTGCCCCATTATTTACTGTGAACACACCATAATAGCCTTGTTTTTGATCTTTGAACACAGTAGTTCTTTCCCATCTCAGGACTTTGCATAGGTTCTTCCCTTTGTCAGGAAGGTTCCTCCTTGGTGGGTTCCTTCTCTTCATTCGCATCTCAGCTCTACTGTCCTCTCCTCCAACAGGCCTGCCTCTTATTCCTAAAGAACCTCTCTTGCCCGTGTATGGCCACTCTATCACATCACCTTATATTTTCCTCATGGAACTCATCTTTACTTTAAATAAAATTTTGGTACTTGCTCATCATCAATCTTTCTGTTTAGTACATAAACTCCATGAAAGAGACCATATCGATCGGGCACCTACAATACAGTTCAACACAGAGCAGGCTTTCAAATAGTTGTGGAATGATATAATGTGGAATCGATGAAGGACCAAAGCATTTATAGTGAGTAGCACTAGATTTGCAATTAGAAGACTCAAATGCCATATAACCTTGACTAAGTCAACCTAAATTTCCATGTCTCCAAAATGTGGCCCCAAATATCCACCCTGTCTATGTATTAGGGCTCTCATGAGACATCAGTTATTCACGCATTTATTTTTTCGTCAATAGATGTTTTCTAAGTACCTTCTTTGTGCTAGGCAAAGTGCTAATTGCTAAGACACAGCTATGAATAAGGAGTTTAATCCATTGGCCCTGAGAGCCAAGTTTAGAGGCAGTGATACATAGTACAACTCATCAAAAGCATGTAGGAGCAGGGCCACCAAACCCTCCTCATGGGATCAGGGAGGGGTGATAGTAGCAGACAGAGATGGCAAAGAAAGCCAGGGAAGTGGGTAGGCAGATAAGGGGAAAATGGACCAGACAGAAGGAACAACATGCACAAAGGCCCAGAGGCACAGAGGAAGAAGGCATAGTAAGGAACTAAATGTCATTCAGTTTGGCTAAGACTAGGAAGAAGCAGTGACGGCAAAATTTGAGGCTGAAACTTCAAAGAGAAGCCAGGCCATGATGGGCCTATGCACCAGTATGGATGGAGAACTTCAACAGAGCCAAAACAAAGAAGGCAGTGGTGAGAGGGTAAGGATAGGGGCATGTCAGAGGTGAGTCTAAGAAATAGGAAGCCTATGCAGAAAGGGCTCTGGATGGCACATTAAGGAGTAACACTCCGTGCTTAGAGGGAAGAGGAGCTACTAATGCATTAAGCCGGGCCTGATCAGTCCAACAAAAGAAATAAATAACAGGAGATAAAATAAGAGAACAAGAGAGAAGAAATAGATAGCTTTAAATAAGCCATGCTCACAGATTGAAAGAATTAATATAGCTGAAATGACCATATCGTCCTCAGCAATCTTATAGATTCCATGCAATCCTTATCAAAATAGCAATGTCGTTCTTTGTCAGATTAAAAAATGAAATCCTAAAATCCATATAAAAACAAAAAGTCTCTGAATAGCCAGAGCAATCCTGAGAAAAAAGAACAAACCAGGAGCCATCACATTACCTGATTTCAAAATATATTATAAGGGTATAGTAACCAAAACATCACAGTTTTGGGATAAACAGACTCGTAGACCAATGGAACAAAACAGAGAGCCCAGGAATAAAGCCTCATATTTACAGCCAACTGACCTCTGACAAAGCTGAGAAGAACTTACACCGGGGAAAGGACACCTGCCTCAGTAAGTAATGATGCTGAGAAATTTCATATCCACACGCTGAAGAAGGAAAGTGGACCCCTACCTCTCACTATATGCAAGAATCAACCCAAAATAGATTAAAGACTTACATGTATGACCCCAAACTCTGAAAGTACTAGAAGAAAACCTAAAGAAAACTGCTCTCAAAACTAGTCTAGGCAAAGAATTTATGACTAAGACCTCAAAATGACAGGCAACAAAAACAAAAATAGACAAGTGTAATTTAATTCATCTAAAAAGCTCTGCCTGTGAAGAAATAATAAAGACACATGCTGAATGGCAGAAAATATTGGTAAACTATTCATCTGACAGGGGACTACTACCCAGAATATATTAGTGCAAGGGCTAATAAAACTTAAAAGGAAAAAAAAACCAAATAATCCCATTAAAAAGTGGGCAAAGTACATATGCCAGAGGTGGTGGGTTCAAACCCAGCCCCGGCCAAAAACCGCAAAAAAAGGCTCGGCGGCTGTGGCTCAACAGGCTAAGGCGCCAGCCACGTACACCTGAGCTGGCAGGTTCAAATCCAGCCCAGGCCCGCCAAACAATGATGGCTGCAACCAAAAAATGGCTGGGCGTTGTGGTGGGCGCCTGTAGTCCCAGTACTTGGGAGGCGGAGGCAGGAGACTCACTTGAGCCCAGGAATTGGAGGTTGCTGTGAGCTGTGATGTCACGCACTCTATCCAGGGTGACAGCTTGAGGCTTTGTCTCAAAAAAAAAAAAAAAAATGGGCAAAGTGGCTCAGTGCCTGTGGCTCAAGCAGCTAAGGCACCAGCCACATACACATGAGCTGGCGGGTTCGAATACAGCCCGGGCCCACCAAACAACAATGATGGTTGCAACCAAAAAATAGCCAGGCGTTGTGGCGGGTGCCTGTAGTCCCAGCTACTTGAGAGGTGGAGTCAGGAGAATTGCTTGAGATCAGGAATTAGAGGTTGCTGTGAGCTGTGATGCCACAGCACCCTACCCAGGGGGATAGCTTGAGGCTCTGTCTTAAAAAAAAAAAAAGTGGGCAAAGAACATAAATAGACATGTCTCAAAAGAAGACATACAAAGGTCGATCAGGCACGTGAAAAAATATTCTCACCATCACTAATCATTAGAGAAATATAAATCAAAACCACGTGAGATATCAATTTACCCCAGTCAAAATGGCTATTTTTTTTTGATACAGAGTTTCACTCTGTCACCCAGCTAGAGTACCATGGCATCAGCCTAGCTCACACCAACCTCAAACACCTGGGTTTAAGCAATTCTCCTGCCTCGGCCTCCCCATTAGGTAGGACTACTGGTGCATACCACAATGCCCAGCTAATTTTTTATTATTTTTCTAGAAATGGGGTCTCATTCTTACTCAAAGGGTCCTTCTCCTCGGCCTTCCAGAGTGCTAGGATTACAAGTGTGAATCACCACCCTAAGCCCAGAATGAAAAAAGTTACAAATGCTGACAAAGATGCTGAGAAAAGGGAATTCTTTAAAAAAAAAAAGACATGTGAGATTTTAGATGCAAAAAGCCTCCTAAAAATCAAAATTGCCAGGCATCCAACCTGCTATGGGGCATTAGTGTGTTAAAGAATTCCAGTGATGAGTCTTTAGTAATAGCAGTCTTTTCCTAACTCAATGAGAAGATTATAATTAGCGGATAGGATTTCTTCAATATTAAACTCTCTTATAATTTTTTCCTTAATTTTAGATTCTGTTTCTGCTTGTTTATAACTATCTGGCTCAAGATAAAGTTCCATGCTTTATCTGGAGTCTACAGGACACAGTTCAGCATATAGGCCATTCATTAAGGAATGATCAATACCTATTAAAAAGGAAGTGGAAGCAAGACCCAGCAGGCAAAAGTCAAGGGCAATATGGGCCAGTGCAGCCCTGGACAAAGAATTGTGAAACTAAAACAGCCCATCAGAGTTGTCCCATGCCAGGCCTAAGCAAGCCTTATATCCATCTCAACCAGCCATTGCAACTTCAAGCCACAGAGTGATTTTAAGTCTGTATTTCAATATATCAAGAGTCTCGGCTCGGCGCCTATGGCTTAGTGGGCTAAGGCACCAGCCACGTACACCTAAGCTGGCGGGTTTGAATCCAGCCCGGGCCCGCCAAACAACAATGATGGCTGCAACCAAAAAAATGGCCAGGCGTTGTGGCGGACGCCTGCAGTCCCAGGTACTTGGGAGGCGGAGGCAAGAAACTGGCTTGAGCCCAGGAATTGGAGGTTGCTGTGAGCTGTGATGCCACAGCACTCTATCCAGGGTGACAGCTTGAGGCTCTGTCTCAAAAAAAAAAAAAAAAAGAGTCTCAGAGGACATCTTGACAGTCAGGAAACATGCCATCCTGGGTAAGTTTGAAAATTTCTTTCCTTTTTACATTCCCCACCTCCCTACCCCAACTCTGGCACATTCATAGCTCACTGCATCTGTAAACTCCTGGGCTTAAATGATCCTCCTGTCCTCCTGGCCTCAGCCTCTCGAGTAGCTAGGACTACAGATGTGCACTACCACACCTGGATGAGCTTTTTATTCGTTTTTGAGATAAGGTCTCAGTATGTTGCCCTGGCTAGTCTGAATTTCCTGGCCTCAAACAATCCTTCTGCCTTGGCCTCCCAAAGGGCTGTTATTGCAGGCATGAGACACCATGTCTGGTCTTCTTATTTTTTTCCCTTTTTTAAGACAGCCCTCATATTTTTTTTTTTTTTGAGACAGGGTTTCACTTATTAACTCTTGGTAGAGTGCTGTGGTGTCACAGCTCACAGCAACCTCCAATTTCTTAGGCATAGGTGATTCTCTTGCCTCAGCCTCCCAAGTAGCTGGGACTATAGGCGCCCACCACAACGCCAGGCTATTTTTTTGTTGCAGTTTGGTAGGGGCTGGGTTTGAACCCACCACCCTCGGTATATGGGGCCGGTGCCCTACTCACTGAGCCACAGGCACTGCCCAGCCCTCACATTCTTTACATACTCTTTTAACAAACATTTATTGAGCACATTCTTTTTTGCAGCAGGCACAGTGTTAGGCATTAGATTAATGACAGATGACACAGAAACAGCCTTTGTCTATAATTAGAAATTATAATCCAATGAAGGGAATAATTATCTTTCTATAAAGAAAGATAATGGTGCAATTAAACAAAGTACTTTCCCATAGAGATAAGTACTCTAAAGAAAATGTCACCAGGAGGAGTCTCATTACACAAAGTACCAGGGAAACCCCCCCCCCAGAAGCCACCACATTACTGGGCTCCTGGTCCATGTTCTACAAAGCCAGCAGTGTGGCATCTTCTCTCCTCTCTGACCTCTGCTTTCATCCTTATATCTTTTCACTCTGACTCTGATCCTCCTGCCTCCTTCAGATAAAGGCCCTATGATTACATCAGGCACACAGGGATAATCCAGGATAATCCCCCATCTCAAAATCCTTAACTTAATCACATCTGCCAAGTCCCTTTTGCTATATGTAATGTAACATATTCACAGGTCCTGGGGACTAGGGTGAGGACTGCCTGAGGAAGGCTAGCTATTCAGCCTACCACTTTGAATTACCTCATCTTTAGTGCGGGTATAAAACAAGACCACCTCATATGGTTGCTGAAAAAATTCAATTCATATTAACTGCTAAGAGAGCTACCTGGCACACACACAAAAAATCTCAACATATGTTAGCAGATATTTTTACCATTTGGACCTCTTTATCTATCCCCTTAGTTCAGTCCCTAATCATTCAACTGTTTTCACAATCATCTTTGTCTTTAGTTTTGCTCTCTCATGCATATCTCCCTACACCCTCACCTTCCCTGACCTCCATATCATCACCAGATAGAGCCACAATAACCACATTTCATTGATGCATTCACTTAGTAAATACGTACCAGGCATCTACTGTAAGTCTGCCATTATTTTCTGCATGTTCATTTCCTATGCCAGCTGTACTTCTGGAGCCAAGTATTGAATTGTGCTTATTTCTTGACCCCAGCATTTCCTTGGACTACAATAATGCCTAATGAATGAGCTAATAAATGGATGAAACATTTTATAGTCCTATGATTCTATAAGGATAGGAGCCCTGTTAATTTCTCATGAGAAGAATATATCTGAATTATTTGCAAAACAGTTGAGGTGGTGTAAAAATTTATAGCCCAGGTCCAGTCGGGTCGTGGTGGCTCACACTCTGTAATCCTACTACTCTGGGAGGTGGAGGTGAGTGGATTGCTCAAGGTCAGGAGTTCGAGACCTGCCTGAGCAAGAGCAAGATTCCTTCTCCACTAAAAATAAAAAAACTAGTTGGGCATCTTGATGGCTCACACCTGTAGCTCCAGCTACTTAGGAGACTGAGGCAAGAGGATCACATAAACCCAAGAATTTGAAGTTGCTGTGAGCTATGACACCACGACACTTTACCCAAGACAATGGAGTGAGACTCTGTCTGCAAAAAAAAAAAAAAAATTATACCTGTAGTCCAGTGCATCCTGAGAAGTGCACCTGGGCCTCCAAACCTCCTCAGGCCTGCCTCCTTAGCCAGAAACCACAGAGACCCTGGTGCAGAGAGCGCAGCTAAGCAAACCAACAAGGAGGAGGGTGCAGAGCACATACTTCTTTGCAACCTTTAGGAAAGGAAATCAAGTGATGTGGCTACCATTTTGGTTAAGATATATTTCTTCTCTTTCAGCATAATCTCATTTCCTCCCCACTATGAAAAGAAAAAGAAGAAGAAGAAGAAGAAAGAAAAAAGAAAAATCAAGACACTGAGAAGGGCCCTTTCCCAATACTCCCCGTTCAAGAGTGCCTGCCAAACCAATTAATACCTCCTGAATGTTATCTCCCTGCTATGTTAATGTTATGTTAATAAATGCAATTAAGATAACATTCAGGAGGTGTTAATTGGTTTGGCAGATGTACATGAATAAGAAGCACAGATATTTTGCTTTCCCTATTTATGGAGGCAGGAAGTGACACAAAGTTGGACAAAAGGAAACTTAATTTGCTTCCAGTCTCGTTTGATACCACTTAGGCCTTTTCTGTTAAGTAATATATGGGATTTTTTAAAATGCTAATTTAGATGGTATTACAAAGATGAAGTGATTGTCAAATGTTGCAAAAACATTGAACTTGTCTTTTGCCACAAGAACTAACATGATGTTTACTCTCTTTAAAATGCCATATATGCCTTGCTATATATACACATACACACACTCTCTCTTTTAAATGTGTCTATAGCATATATGCAAATGAACTTTCATGAAGCAGATTGTTCCAAAGGACTGACTTTTAGACTATTCTTAATGTAATTAGTTCTTTAATGTGTTCCTGTAACTTAAGAGTTAATGGTTCTTTTATTCTAATTTGCCATAAGATGGTGGCTTTTACTTTTGTGTGTTAGAGTTCACACACACACACACACATATCACACCCATATGCCCCCAGTGTACGTTACTTTGCAAAACAGAGGTTTCCTCTGAAAAGAACTCTAAATTTTGTATAGCCTTGGAGCAAAGACATGTTACATTGCCTTGCCATCAAGGACAATTGTGCTCTTTTCTAGAAGCTGGCATTTGCTAGCTCATCATCTTTGTCAAGTTTAGTCTTCCTGGGACTTTAACGGGACACAACTCTGGTAGAAATCCTACTAAGATCTGAGATATGAAAGATGGTCAGTACCCAGACCCACTGGGGTTCCTTGCAGTAGGGGAGGGCAAATTACCAGTGTCTATTCAGTGAACCAATCAGGGAAAACTAAATTGCATCATTGTTCAAGATATTATTCAACCTGGACTTCAAACAACTTGGAAGTATATTATCTCAACTCTAAAATATCATTCGTGAAATGCACTTGCTCTTTATTTATTTTTTGTTGAGACACAGTCCCACCCTCTGCCCCGGAGCAGAGGGCAGTGGGCGTGGTAGCTCACTGCAACCTCAGACTCCGGTGTGGGCATCCCGCTGCCTCAGCCTCCGGAAGCCGCTGGGATTACAGGCGCTCGCGGAGGCGCCCGGCTGGGTTTTTCATTTTTTTTTAGGAGTCAGGGTCTCACTCTCACTGAGGCGAGTCTCAAGCTCCTGAGCTCAAGCAGTTCTCCCTCCTCAGCCTCCCACAGTGCTGGGATTACAGGCGTGAGCCCCCGCGCCGGGCTGCACTTGCTCTTTAACAGGGGTTTCCCAGTGGGAGAAAAGAGAAGTGGGAAAAGAAAATCAAGAGCAGGAGAAAGACAGTGTTACATTTTATGTTTATTAAACAAGACTAAAGTCCAATGGCAGAAATGCTAAAACATGCATCTCAAATTAAAGAATATTATGTATCATCTAGAGAAAAAGATAACTGAGTAAGAAGCCAGAACACAGCTCGTTGCTTTGTTTCATGTTTTGAGCCAGTATCTGTCATGTAATCCCACAGAATTCACCAATCCTAAAAAACACATGTATATTTCTTTGATTTACACCTATCTGCAACCCTTAACTGTCCCTTCCTCACTTTTCTCAGTGACATTTCCTTGGATTTTACAGACAGGATAATGGAACTATTCCTGGATTTCTTTCTGTAAGTCTTGGTCATTTCTTAAGTGATAAAGAATTACTTTGAGCCTTGGTACCTGTAGCTCAGTGGCTAGGGCTCTGGCCACGTACACCAAGGCTGGCAAGTTCTAACCCAGCCCAGGCCTGCCAAACAACAATGACAAATACCACAAAAATAAATAAATAAATAAATAGGCAGGTGTTGTAGTGGGCAACTGTAGTCCCAGCTACTTGGGAGGCTGAGGCAAGAGAATAGCTTAAGCGCAAGAGTTTGAGGTTGTTGTGAGCTGTGACGACACAGCACACGGCACTCTACCAAGAGCGACATAGTGAGACTCTATCTCCAAAAAAAAATTACTATTGCTCTCCAATGACGAGAAACGGTTAAATGAAGATTGTTATGAAATACTCTTCTTAGCTACTTGCATATGTGTGCAAATATGACCACAGTATTTTCTAGTAAGATAGCATCACTGTGGCTCAGATTCTTAAGGTTTTACAATGCTGGCTTCCCTTCAGGTTAAGGAGGTGGAGGAACACTCCCAAATGCAGTGTCACTGGCTCAGGGAAGTCCCCACTCAGCTGTTGGCATGTATTGTCTCTGAGGTGGCAGTGATGCCTTGACACAGATTCTATTGAGAATCTGAGCCATTTTCAGACTATCCTACTGTCCCCTTTAGGGAAGTGTTGCTCACACTGGATCCCTCCCTCTGCTCTATGGGATCAGGGAATAAAGTCTCATAGTCTCATGCTCAAAGCAGCGCAGTCCAGTCCAGAGGTCAGCAAACACATTTAGTTAAAAAAAAAAAAATTGAATGAATCATTTGTGGTAGAGATAGCAAATAGATTGTGTTTGAATGCTAGCATCCCTCCAAAATTTATGTAACGAATCCTTAACTACCCAGTATCTGAGAATATGATTTCATATGGAGATAGGGTTTTTATAAAGATGAGTAAGTTAAAAGAGGCAGTTAGGGTGGCCCCTAATTCAATCTGACTGGTGTCCTTCATAAGAAGAGACTCCAGGGATGTGTGAGCACAGAAGACCATGTGAAGATACACCAAGGAGGTAGCCATCTGTATGTCAACCTTCCCATCTCCAGAGCTGTGAGAAATAAATTTCTGTCATTTAAGCCACCCAGTCTGGTATTTTGTTATGGCAGCCCTACGGCTCCAACACATTGACTGATTTGCTGTTGGCTGCCTGCGGCATTGTGTTAAAAGCTAATCTGGCAGTGGCAAAGGAGGGCATGGGAAGTAGAGTGGTGGATCACAGGATGGATATCATTCATCCTTCCTCCAAGGGTGAATATGGGAGAGCTAACTACCTGCACCTGTGATAACAACAAATCCAGAAGTTCTTCCATTGGAAAAAACTTGGTCTTACTCAAGGACATTTGTACAATTTACTCTCTACTGAAAATAGATAGAATGTATGTATCTTTGTCAGTCTCTTTCACTTTCAAAAAACAATGTCCAACTTACCCCAACTTGGCTAATTAGTAACCGTTATACTGCAACTGAATTGAATCAACAACCCAGAATAGCTGCTTTTCCTGGCAGGAAATAAAAACAGAAACTTAACTGATGTTAGATAATAGTAGACTTCAATAAATATTCTTTATGTACAAACAAATTTCACTTGGTGATTTTCTCTTTTTTATTTTTATTTTTTGAGAACATTCATTTGTAGCTTCATTTCTCCCTCCAAAGGGCTTTGGAAAATCAGCATTCCTTCCTTGAAGGATTTGTGACCAAAAGCCGGTAAGTCATGTATTTATCAAAGTAAGGCCTCTCTGAGAGCCTAGTGAGGTTGCTTGACTTTGATTTCACTGATCCTCGATCATTTGTGTTCATAATGTTAGGTATATTTATTGTTGTGCCCAGATTGTGAAATTCTCAAAGATCACTGGGGAGCTGAGTCCGAAGCAAAATGCAAAGAGTCTTTATTCAAGCTAGAGCTTGGACTCACAGATCTACCTGGAGCAGCAGGAGAGAGCTGAGAGCACCGAGCCTCTGAACACAGGGGGTTTTTATACTGTGTTTCCAACTGCCAATGTTCACCGGGCTTCTAAACGCCAACCTTCCTGATTGGCTGATTCACAACCTGTCATACTAATTGGCTCTCATACTGATTGGCTCTTCCTAGGGAGTGGGTAATTCAATGACATCAGCTTGGCTCATTGGGCCTGCTCTCTCATTCCCCCCTTGACTTGTAACCTCAGAGGTCCCAATCATGGGGCCTGGAATGACATCTCCAAGGTTTCAGCTAAGGGAGCAATACTGTGATCTGAGCACCATGAGATGGACTGCCCCTACTTGTTTTTTAACAAAGGCAATGAGTCTATTGATTACACAAGGTCCAATAGCAGAAGTAACAAGATAAGCAGGGGTCTGGCAAGGGTGGATATTAGGGTAGTTAGCCATGAGGACCAGTTAAACATTGCTTCACACCAGCTTTGTGACTGCTCTCATTCTAACTTGTGTTTCTGGAGGCCTTTTCTAATTAATGCCATGGATTCCTTTACAATCCCCGAGTGGTCTACATAAAAACAGCATTCCTCTCCTAAGGCCATGCACAAGCCACCTTGCTGTAAGAATAATAAATCTAACCCTCTTCTCTTCCGGAGCACTACCTCTGAAAGGGAGGTGAGGGATTCCTGGAGATGAGAAATAGATTTCTCA
Source organism: Arctocebus calabarensis (assembly GCA_963573935.1). Taxonomy (NCBI): domain Eukaryota; kingdom Metazoa; phylum Chordata; class Mammalia; order Primates; family Lorisidae; genus Arctocebus; species Arctocebus calabarensis. Next base: position 34,804 of record CAUYON010074401.1, on the reverse strand, counting down.
AGCATTTCTATGTCCATGTCTATGGAGGATCTTAAGGCACCATAGTTTTTATCCTGTAGAATGAGCAATGAGACTTCTGTTCCTGCCCTAGCTAAACCCAATCCTGACATGACAGATAGTGTAACAGCAGTTAATAGCTCTCTCTTTGCCTGGTAACCAAAAGCCCCTATTCTCTGATACACTGCTCCTATTCTCTGATTCTCTTCTTCATGGTAAATCAGTTTAGGGATGAGTGGCACTAACATACAGAAATCACAGGTCTGGTTCATGACTAAGGTATGGACACAGGTGGCTAGTCCTGTAGAGTATGCCCACCAGGTATTATTGAGGGGGATGAGATAGCCTGTCCTGGTCCAGTTATGGGTATTACTGCTTAAGTGCTGATAGGTAGGGGGTTACATGCCCGACACAGATTCCTTGTCCTGAGACTGACTGGAAGATGATCAAGGGCCGTCCTTGTTGTTGCCGGAGGCAAGTGCCTGCCTCAGTGACATTTGTGAGGTTGCCTTATAGGGCAATACCCTTGTAGTAAGGAGGCTTCATATCAAGGCACAGCCAGCAGGATCTAGAAAGGTCCAGTCTAGATGAGTTTAGTACTTGGTATGTTTTGGTGAGGAGGTTCCAAATGGGGTCAGGAGTGCTTCCTAGAGTAGGTTGAGGGGTTTCTAGCAGGATGAGCCCGTTTGGGAGGCCCTGGGGGGCTGTTACGATTGGGTTTGGTCCCACAACTATGGGCGTGCTGGTGATGGTGGTATACAGCACCTTGAGAGTGAAGAGCCCTCCCTTGTCCCGGTATCCTATCCTTGTGGCCCTGTCACACAAACAGATGCCCCAGGTCTTCCTGAACTCCCGTCTGAGAGCTGCATGACCCGCAGAAGTAAAGGTTATGCTTACTGGGGGTAGTTCTGATCCAAACTGAAGTTCTGCAACAACTAGGGTTTACTTTCCTTTTTATAGTTATGAAATCTCCCTTCTTGGGGGCATGCCACCAGATCTGGCCCATTGAAACACAGCTCCATAATTCACAAAAATAGACTCCCTCCCCTCCACACTTATCTACCCAGTGGCCTGGGCATACATAGTAATATTTTTTCCCATCCAGTTGTATCTATGAGGTCATCTATGTCCACCAGGAGCTCAGAGAACCAAGTGCCTCATGGGTGATTCCCCAAGGTCTGATTCAAGATAGACCCCATACTAGTGCCAGGTGATGTTTATGGGTTGATGTGGGCTTGAAGAGGAAATACATACAGCCAATAGTAGCGTGAGGCAGGCGGTGAAGAGCTTGTGAGTTTGATTTTCAAAGGGTTGTCCTTGTTCACTCAACCTTCCATAGTGGGACAAAGTCTTCCTTGATAGCAAAGGGATCTGCCAATCTCACATAGGTGTGATGGACCCAGGAAGCAATGCCATCAATCTTGAGGGCGATGGGGGTTGTCAGGATGACTATGTAAGGTCCTTTCCACCAAGGCTAGAGCATTTCCTGCCAGTGTCTTTTGATGTAGACCCAGTCACCCAGCTGGAACTTATGTGGTTCTGGAGAAGGTCTGGCCTCATAAATTGCCTTGAGGTGGGATCAGACATCTGAATGGACTTGCTGGAGGCATTGCAAAGAAAAGAGTAAGTCATGGCTCTCAGATTCAGCTATAAGCTTGGATTGTAGGCTGGGAGTGATGTAAGGAGGTCTACCAAACATTACTTCATAAGGGGTAAGTCCTAACACATAAGAGGAATTCCTAACCCTATATAGGGTGTAGGGAAGGAGAGGTACCCAGTCCCTGCCTGTCTCTAGGGTTAATTTAGTTAAGGTCTCCTTTAGGGTTTTAGTCATCCTTTCTACCTGCCCTGAACTTTGGGGCTGGTATACACAATGTAATTTCCAGTCTGCCCTTATAGCAGTTGCTATTCCCTGAGTTAAAGGGAGATAAAGGCTGGTCCATTGCTGGAACCCAGTAGGGTAGGGAATGGATACCTGGATACTAGAAGATCTTCTATCTTCTTGGACACCACCTGAGCAATTTCATGCTTGGTGGGAAAGTCTTCCACCCATCCTGAGAAGGTATCTATAAAGACTAAGAGATATCTGTACCCATATTTCCCAGGCTTTATCTCAGTAAAGTCTACTTCACCAGGCTTTTTACCCCATAATCGGGTTCCTTGGCTGGTAGGTCCTGCCCTGGCTTTGGTTATTTGGCCTGCTTTGCAGGCCATTACTACCTGATCTACCTTGGTGTCTAACTGCTCAATTTTAATGTTGGCATGGCGGACAAGGTCCTTCAGTTTTATGGATCCCATGTGGGTAGCTTGGTGTATTTAGCGCAACACCTGCAGTCCCAGGCAGGCAGGTAAGAGGACTTTACCGTCGCAGGTGAGCCACCATCCATTCATGTACTGGGTCTTGGGTATCTTCTTTATCTGTACGATATCTTCCTCAGTGTATTCTCGTTGGTCAGGCAGTTCTGGGGGTCCAGGGTCTGGAAGCTGCATGGTCAGCACAAGTTCTGCTACAAGGGCCGCCTCCTTGGCTACCTGGTTTGCCCGGTGGTTTCCTCTGGCTGTCAGGGTGTTGAGCTTCTGATGTCTCTGGCAGTGAAGGATAGCTAACTCTTTCTGTAACCAGAAGGCAGCCAGTAAATCTAGGATTTCTTGTTTATTTTTAATTGTCTTTCCTTCTGCGGTCACTAGGCCTCTCTCATAGTATATGGTGCCATGAACGTGGGCAGTGGCAAATGCGTACCTGCTGTCTGTATAGATGTTAACTTTCTTCCCTTTACCCAAAATTAGGGCTTTTGTGAGTGCCACAAGCTCTGCCCTTTGTGCCCAGGGCCTAGTGGGGAGGCCCTACCACCAAGGAGCCCCTTGGTCTCCGAGATGACCTCCCCCCCATGTACCTGCGTCCATCCTTCATAGAGCTGCTGACATCTGTATGCCAGGTTTCTTCTGCATCTGGCAGTGGCTGGTCAGTTAAATCTTGCCGGAGGCTATGGACTTGAGCCAAGATGTCTACACAGTCATGGAAGGGTGCCTCTACATCCAGATTGGGCAGCAGGGTAGTGGGATTGAGGGCAGTGCTGGGCACGAACTGGATCCAGGGAGGGTTCAACAGTAACCCTTGATAATGAGTTAACCTGGCGTTGCTTATCCACCGATCTGGTGGCTGTTTCAATACTCCTTCGATGGCATGGGGGGTGGTTATCACCAGCTCCTGTCCCAGGGTCATCTTATCTGCATCCTTAACTATTGAGGCTGTAGCTACTATAATGCGTAAACATGGGGGCCAGCCTACCGCTACCAGGTCCAGCTTTTTGATAGGTATGCCACCGGTCGATTCCATGGCCCCAGAGTCTGGGTCAGCACCCCTTTGACTATGCCTCTGCACTCATCCACGTAAAGGTGGAAGGGTTTTGTAATGTCTGGGAGGCCCAGCGTAAGGGAGGACAGCAGGGCTGTTTTAAGGTTTTGAAAGACCTGTTCCATGTCCTTCAACAAACGGAAGGGTCGCCCTTCTGTGGTGGCCTTGTACAAGGGCTTGGCTATCTCAGCGAACCCAGGGATCCATAATCTACAGAACCCAGCAATTCCCAGGAACTCCTGAATTTGTCTTGGTGTACTGGGAGTGGGGATCTTCAGTACAGTATATTTCCTGGCATCTGAAAGCCACCTCTTCCCGTCCTTTAAAATATAGCCCAAATAACTTACTGTTGTCTGACAGATCTGGACCTTCTTTGCCGAAGCCCGATATCCCAGATTCCCCAGGGTATCAAGCAGCTCTCACAGCTTTGTTTGTCATTCACGGCTATCAAGATGTCATCTACATATTGGAGGAGGGTGAGATTGGTGTGTTGCCTGCGGTACTCACCCAGGTCTTCAGGTAGAGCTTCATCAAAGATGGTTAGTGAGTTCTTGAATCCTTGTGGTAGGTGGGTCCAGGTCAGCCGTCCATTAAGGCCCCATTCTGGGTCTCACCATTCAAAAGCAAACAGGGCTTGACTCTGGGGTGCCAAGGGCAAATTGAAGAAAGCATCTTTTAGATCTAGTACTGTGTACCAGATTTGGTAGGAGGGCAGGGAACTTAGGAACTTAGGAGCGTGTACGGTTGGGTATATGTCTACTCACTTGTTGACCCTTCGTAAGTCCTGCACCGGGCGGTTGTCATTGGTATGGGGCTTTTTGATTGGCAACAGGGGGGTGTTCCAGGATGACTGGCAGGGAATTAAAACCCCTGCTTTGAAGAGGCACCTGATATGTGGCCAGATTCCTCTCCTGGCCTCCTATAACATGGGGTATTGTCTTACCCAGATGGGCTCGGCTCCAAGCTTGAGCTGTACTATCATTGGGGGTTGGCGCACTGCTAGTCCCACCCCTCCTGGCCAGCCAGTTTGACATATCCCTACTAATGTTTTGAGGCTGGTGGTGGAGTCTATGTTCGTCTTCCAGGCACATTGTCAGGACCTAGATAGAGTGCCCTTGCCCATCCGTGACCTGGGGGCTACCTTGTCCAAAGGAAATTGTGGCTCCAATTTTGGCTAGAAGGTCTCTACCTAGCAATGGGTACGGACAGTCTGGGATGATCATGAAAGTGTGGCATACCCAGCCCTTCACTAAGTCAACAGTTCTTCAAGTAGTCCATGAATAGTGTTTCATCCTGGTGGCGCCCTGTACCCAGGACTTTTTGTTAGCTAACTTGCCTTGGTTCTCAATCAGAACTGAATGTTGAGCTCCCATGTCAACCAAAAAGTTTATTGGAGTTCCCTCCACTTTGAGAGTTACCCTGGGCTCGGGGAGGGGGTCCAAACTCTGACCCCTCTAATCACTGAGTTCCAAGTTCCAAAATGTGTGTTTTACCTTGTTTCTTTGGACAGTCTCTGGCCCAGTGTCCACTCTCCTTGCAGTATGAACATTGGTCCTTGCACAATCGTGGGCGCTTCTCTCGGGATGGCTCCTTACCATCACCGGTGGCAGGCTTTCACAACCTCCATTCTCGTTCTCCTAGGGAACCTACCATGGAAGCGAGCAGAATCTTGGCTAACTCCTGTGTCTGTTTCTTGCTTGTAGCTGCTGCAGTTCAGGTGTGTTTCTCTTCTGGGGTTTCTCTATTATTATATACCTTCTCTGCTACTGCTAATATGTCTTGTAAGGATCTCTCAGCTAGCCTATCTAGTCTCTGAAGTTTTCTTTTAATATAAGGGGCAGACTGATTGACAAAGACCATAATAACTGTGGCCTTATTCTCCTCAGCCTCTGGATCCTTGGGCATGGAAGTACAAAACGCTTCCGTGATCCTCTCTAAAAAGGCTGCAGGAGATTCAGTCTTCTCCTGCTGCACATTTCCTACTTTGGCCAGATTAGTTGGTTTCTGAGCCGCTTTCCAGAGACCCCCCCTCCATTAGAGTCTGGTGATAGACCAGGAGCCTCTCCTTACCTTCAGCCATATTGAAGTCCCAATCTGGGCAAACTAGTGCGAATGTGGTATCTATCAGTGCCGAGTTTGCAGTGGGGTTTCCGTTGTCACCCAGGATAGACTTCCTGGTCTCTGTCTGAATTCTTTCCCTTTCTTCAGTTGTGAATAATACCTGGAACAACTGCTGGCAATCATCTCAAGTGGGCTGGTGAGTAAAAAGGATAGAGTCTAACAAATCAATGAGAGCTCTAGGCTTCTCTGAGAACTTAGGGTTTTGCATCTTCTAATTGTATAAATCACTTGTGGCAAAAGGCCAATAAAGAAGGAATTGACTCCTGTCCTCGTCCGGGGGCCCTACAGCTCAGAGCAGCAAGGTGGCAGAGTCAGCCGCTGGCCAGGGCTGTTCACAGTGGGCCTGTGGTCTGGTGTAAGATGGACTCCCAGTCAGCCCTCCTACTGCTTCTGTCACCCCCGGGGAAAGTTGTCCCTGCTGTGGTGGGCCTACGGGAGGAGGCCGGTAAGGGGGAGAAAAAGTTCTTCTGGTTCCGCACCACCCTGTAGGACAGGGTAGAGTGGTGTGGTGGCTCTAGCTGGTTCTTTTACGTGAGCTTTTCACAAACTACTAGGACCATGTCTGGCTGCCTCTGTGGGGGTGGCAAAATTGACCTGAGCTGGGGGGAGGGTCCTCTACCAGGTCCTGTCAGGTGGTGATATAAGGAACCTGATCAGGATGATGGGTACACAGTCAGTACACAATGTCCTTAACTTGGAAAATAATCAGGAGATGGAAAGTTCCTTCCGTAGGCCAGCCCACATTAAAAGTGGGCCATTCATTCCTACAGAAATTTTCTAATCTGCCTTTCTTGACGAGTCCCAAACTTTGGGACCTGTCCTTTAAATCCTTAAAGTGTTCTAAAATAAGAGTCAAAGGGGTCATTCCCTTTTTTTGTGCCTGTCCCATTTTGTCCGTCCATACAGTCCAATACAAAATAAAAAACACACACAGCACGCCCACGACAAACAGTATCAGTCCTCCAGGAGACCAAAGGCAAAACCGAAACTGAGACGACAGCCTCTTGCTGTTTCATGGGAGTGACCCACTACATCCACTCACAGAAACCAGAGGGATCAAATCCCATTCAGAAGGGACTGGAATGTCTTCCAAATCCCCAGGCTGGTAGTCCTCCAGTGCGTCCACCTAGGCCTCCCTGGCACCAACAAACTCAGATTCTGGGCCCTACACAAAAATGTTCAAACACTTCAGAAGGGACTGGAACATCTTCCAAATCCCCAGGCTGGTGGCCCTCTTGTGCATCAGCCATGGCCTCCTGGCACCCCAGACAATGAGCCCTGTACTGAAAACGCACAAAACAAACACTACAAGACAAAAGACACACACACAAACATTTAACACTTACCAGCTCTTTGGGTCGGAGTCCTCAGGGGTCTTGGGAATCCTGAAAGAGCCCCCAGATGTTGTGCCCAGATTGTGGAATTCCCAAAGATCACCCAGGAGCCAAGTCTGATGCAAAACACAAAGAGCCTTTATTCAAGCTAGAGCTTGGACTCTCAGATCTACCTGGTGCAGCAGGAGAGAGCTGAGAGCACTGAGCCTCTGAACACAAGGGATTTTTATACTGTGTTTCCAACTGCCAATGGTCACAGTGAGAAGAGGCCGTAACTGCCAACCTTCCTGATTGGCTGATTCACAACCTGTCATACTGATTGGCTCTCATACAGATTGGCTCTTCCTAAGGGTGGGTAATTCAATGACATCAGCTTGGCTCACTGAGCCTGCTCTCTCATTTGTAAAACTTTAACATATACTTTGGTTCTAACTAATCTTTATTAAAAAATTGGATAATTTGGTTTGGGGCCTGGGGTTGTTTGTTTGTTGTAGTTTATGGCCTCTAATGAATAAGTGCATTGATTTGCAAATGTCCCAAGGAGTGCATTCTATTCAGGGTGGTGAGTATCTATCTCATAGAGATCTTTGTGTAGAAAGATTAAAGACTCTTGACTGATAGACCCATTTCCCCTAACTTGAACAAGACTAGGGGCAGGGGGTGTGGCAGTGTCACATTAGGACTTAAGAGAAATTTTTTCTCCACTTACTTCTTGCCTGATCAAGGGAACTAGTCACATATCATTATCATAAGCAAACCCAATTTGGGCAATCCAGGAAGAACTCAAGAATTCAAGGAGGCCACTCTTACCCTTTTTGCATATTGGCTCCTCCCTAGCCTATCCTCTCTAGCTATTCATGGTTTTCTCCAGCCCAGATCCTCCATGTTCCCCTCCTATATAACCATGGCAACAGTGCACATTTGATTAGTTATCTATATACTATCCTAAAAGAAGTGAAATTCCTGTTGGGGCAGGGCATTGGGGTTGGTTGGGAGATCTCTTCCCAATTTAACAGCATTTGAATGAGTGCCAACCTTAAGCCATATTATCATTAATTAAAATTGTATTTTTAACCTACATACAATAAAATTCACTCTTTTGATGTATAATTCTCAGTGTTTTGACAAATGCATATAGACTTTCCTCCTGTCCTTTCTTCCTATTTATTGATTGATTGATTGATTGATTGATAGATATGGTCTTACTGTGTCACCCAAGCTAGAATATAGTGGTGCCAGCCTAATTCATGCAACCTTGAAGCCTTGAGTTTAAGTGATCCTCCAACCTCAGCCCTTCATTAGCTGGGACTATAGGTATGTGCCATTATGCTTGGCTATTCTTTTCTACTTTTTTTTTTAAGAGACTGGGTCTTGCTTTGTTGTTCAGGCTGGTCTCAAACTCCAGGCCTCAGTTGATCCTCCCACCTTAGCTTCACAAAGTGCTAGGATTACAGGTGTAAGCCACCACACCTGGCCTCTGCATTATTTATTACAACTGCATGAGAATATGTGATTATCTCAAAATAAAAAGTTTAATTTATAAAAATAAAACAGAATCAAAAAGAAAAAAATGATTTTCTTGTAGTTATTCTAAAGTTGGGTCCTGTTTTGGTTTGTTAATTTTTTAAACATTGCTTTTAAATTAATATATTTAATGGTATTTACATTTAATATGGTTATTAATTTATTTGGGTTTAGGTCTCTCATCTGTTTATTTATTTTCTGTTTGTCCTCTCTGTGGATTTTTCCCATCTACCCTTTTCAGCTTTCTGCTGAATTTAAAAAATATCTATAGTGTTTTATTTTATCTGTTGGCTTTTTTGTAGAGACAGAGTCTCACTTTATTGCCCTTGGTAGAGTGCTGTGGCGTCACAGCTCACAGCAACCTCCAACTCCTGGGCTTAAGCGATTCTCTTGCCTCAGCCTCTCGAGTTGCTGGAACTATAGGCGCCCGCCACAACGCCCGGCTATTTTTTGTTTGTTTTGCAGTTCAGCCGAGGCTGGGTTTGAACCTGCCACCTTTGGTATATGGGGCCCACACCCTACTCGTTGCACCACAGGCACCGCCCCCTATCTATTGGCTTTTTCACTGTATCTCCTTCTATAAATGTTTTAGAATTTGTTGCAGAAATTACAATATAAATATCTAACTTTTCAGTTTACATAGAATTCATAATTTATCACTGCAAGTGGGATGCAGAAATTTTAGAAACATAAATCTCTTTCCTCTTTATTTTGCAATTGTCTTATGTTATCATACCTACTTACATTGAAAATGCTATCAAACAATGTTATAATTTTTGCCTTTAACAGTTCTAAGTATTTTGTCTGGGGCATGGCAGCTCATGCCTGTAATCCTAGCACTCTGGGAGGCCAAGATGGGCAGATTTCTTGAGCTAAGGAGTTCAAGCCTAGCCTGAGCAAGAGCGAGACCCAGTCTCTACTAAAAAGAAAACCTGGCTTGGTGCCTGTATCTCAGTGGTTACAGCACTAACCACATGCACCAGGGCTGGTGGGTTTGAACCCAGCCAGGGCCTACTAAGCAACATTGACAACAACAAAACCGGGTATTGTTGTGGGTGCCTGTAGTCCCAGCTACTCTTCCCAATAGCTGGGACTACAGGCACCTGCCACAACGCCCAGGTATTTTTCTGTTTTGCAGTTCAGCGACACCAGATTTGAACCCGCCACCTTTGGCATATAGGGCCAGTGCCCTACTGGATGAGCCACAGGCACTGCCATAATATAATCCATTTTACAGGTGGAAAATGACTTCTTTCTTTTCCTCGATTCTGCTTTAGTTTCTACTCAATAGCTTGTTCCACATATAAGCAAAACTTTACTCACGCTATCCCTACTTTCTCCACATTGCCTGTTTGTGAAGGATAGCTCTCCATTCTCTCTTCTCTCTCTCTCTCTCTTCTCTCTCAGTCAAGCTTTCAGCAAAATCCCACAGAGCTAACCAACAACTCCTGCCTTTGGAAAACACAGTTCTCTATTTGTTTGAGGAACAACATGACCTTCTGACTTTCCTCTGATTTCTTGGGCTTCCCTTTATTAATTGCCTTTGCTGGGTTTTCCTTCATCAAACTTCTAAACAATGGAATGTTTTAGTGCTTAGTCCTGGGTCTCTTTCTTTTTCTAATCAAATGCTTTCCTTTAATGATCTTATCAAATCACATAATGTTGAATACCATCTGTCCTCGGAGGCCCCCCCATACCATATTTCATTGATTGTTTTATTGTGTCACTGCCCACACACACATATACTTGATTGCTATTCCAACAGACACGACTACTCAAAAGTAATCCCATTCAGAGAACAAAACAAAGACCACTTGAGGATGAAGTATAATTCCAGTTTATTGCCTAAAAGTCTGTATTAATATCTTCAACAGCAGCTTAAGAATTTACAGGATTGGTATCAATGGCTTGGAAGAAAATCTCAGAGATGTTAGCAGAGCACTTTTAAGAAATGCTGCATTGGGTTTGGTGCCCATAGCATAGTGGTTATAACACCAGCCACATACACCAAGGGTGGCAGGTTCAAACCCAGCCCAGGCCAGCTAAACAACTGCAAAAAATAAAACAGCCAGGCGTTGTGGTGGGCACCTGTAGTCCCAGCTACTTGGGAGGCTGAGGCAAGAGAATCACTTAAGCCCAAGGGTTTAAAGTTGCTGTGAGCTGTGATAACACAGCACTCTATTGAGGGCGACAAAGTGAGACTCTGTCTCAAAAAAAAAGAAAAAAGAAATGCTGCATTACAGCCGAGAGTGGTGGCTCCTGCCTGCCTATAATCCTAGACTCTGGGAAGCTGAGACAGATCAATCTCCTGAATTCAGGAGTTCACAACCAGTCTGAGCAAGATCAGGAACCCGTCTCTAAAAATAGCCAGATGTTGTGGCAAGTGCCTATAGTCCCAGCTACTTGGGGGCTGAGGCAAGAGGATCATTTGAGCCCAAGAGTTTGAGGTTATGGTGAGCCATCATGCCACGGCACTCTACCAAGGGTAACAAAGTAAGACTGTGTCTCAAAAAAAAAAAGAAAGAGAAAAGAAATGCTATATTATTTATGTTCTTAAGGCATATAAGATAATACTGTGAATGGGTGGCACCCATAGTTCAGTGGTTAGGGTGCCAGCCACATACGCCCAGTCTAATCGGTTCGAACCTGGCCCCGGCCAGCTAAACAACAATGACAAGTACAACAACAACAACAGCAACAACAAAAATAACCAGGCATTGAGGTGGGCGTCTATAGTCCCAGCTACTTGGGAGGCTCAGGCAAGAGAATCACTTATGCCCAAGAGTTTGAGGTTGCTGTGAGCTGTGACACCGTGGCATTCTACCAAGGGTGACATAGTGACACTCTATCTCAAAAAAAAAAAGATAGTACTGTGAAGTGGTAGTTGCCAATAACTCTTAGAAAATAATTCAGGAAACTTGAACTCTGAGTGGAAGAAACATTGGAAATCACTGATTTATTTCACTTACATTTTCTGTTTTATATATAAACAAGAGTGACATATGATTTTTTTTTTTTTGAGACAGAGTCTCACTTTGTCATCCTTGGTACAAGAGTGCCAAGGCATCATACTCACAGCAACCTCAAACTCCTAGGCTCGAGTGATCTTCTTGCCTCAGCCCCCCAAGTAGCTGGAACTATAGGCACCTGGCACAAGGACTGGGTTTTTTTGGTTTGGGGGGTATTTTTTTGAGATAGAGTCTCACTATGTCCCCCTTGGTAGAGTGCTGTGGTATCACAGATCACAGAAATCTTAAACTCTTGGGCTTCAGTGATTCTCTTGTCAGCCTCCCAAGTAGCTGGGACTACAGGTACCCACCACAATGCCCAGCTATTTTTTGATGCAGTTGTCATTGTTGTTTAGCAGGCCTGGGCCAGGTTTGAACCTGCCACCCTTGGGGTATGTGGTTGGCATTGTAACCACTGTGCTACGGGCACCAAGCCAGGCCTGGTTATTTTTTTAAAGATGGAGGTCTCGCACTGGCTCAGGCTGGTCTTGAACTCGTGAGCTCAAGCAATCTACCTGCCTCGGCCTCCCAGAGGATTACAGGTATGCGCCACTGTGCCCAGCCTATGCCCTTTCTTGAATTTAGTGTTCTGTTAACTCCATGCATGTCTTCCCATTTTTACTCCATATGTATTATATGTGCCTTGGTCTTCAGGGTGCCATAAGAAAATGCCACAGACCAGGTGGCTTAGACAACAGTTCTAGGGGCTTAAAGTCCAAGGCCAGGAGGGCAATTTTGGGTTGGTAAGGCCTCTCTTCCCAGCTTTTGGATAGCTGTTTCGTTGATATATTCTCACACAGCCTTCTCTCTGTGTGCCCGCAGGGAGAGCAAGCAAGCTCTGGTGTTTCTGCCTCTTTTTGTAAGGACATTAGTCCTAAAGGATTAGGGTCCTATCCTTACAACCTCATTTAGTCTTAGTTGCCTCCATATAAGTACTGTCTCTAAATACAGTTATGGGAAATTTGAGCTTCAATAGAATTTAGCAGGGACCATAGTTGAGTCCCTAACAGTAGATAGGTAGTTAGGTAAGTAGGTAGATAGAAAGATAGCTAGATGGCCAAGTGTGGTGGCTCATGCCTATAACCCTAGCAGTTTGGGAGGCCGAGGTGGGAGGACAGCTTGAGGCCAGAAGTTCAAGGTTGCAGTGAGACCTGACTCTACCATGGCACTCCAGCCTGGGTGACAGTGAGACCTTATCTCTTTAAACAAACAAACAAACAAACAAATAGATGATAGAAGATAGATAGATGGATGGATAGATAGACACATACATACATACATGCATACATACATACATAAGGATACATTTACCTTGACTAATGAAACCTAAGGAAGTTGCTATTAGTAAATTTCTCATTTAATAGCTGTGCCTTCCTCCACCCAAAGCTCTAATTTTATCAATCATGTTTTCAAGAACTAATGTTTCCAAATTCTATTTTTAAAAAATCTGTATGTGAGTATAAATCACAAAGTAATAAAGTCGCCTCTGAAATTTCTTACACAATGTGATGGAAATTATGATTATATAATTTTATATTCTTCATGTTCGAATCCATATACTTTGAATCTGTCCTGTCTGAAACAAGTAGTTTGTAATCATTAAAATTAAACTTTAAGATGTGTTTTTAGGGTGGTGCCTGTGGCTTATCAAGTAGGGCGCCGGCCCCAAAGGTGGTCGAACTGCAAAAACAGAAGAATAGCCAGGCATTGTGGCGGGCACCTGTAGTCCCAGCTACTTGGGAGGCTGAAGCAAGAGAATCGCCTAAGCCCAGGAGCTGGAGGTTGCTATGAGCTGTGTGATGCCATAGCATTCCAGGGAGGGCGATAAAGTGATACTCTGTTTCTACCAAAAAAAAAAAAAAGATTTTTTTTAGAGGCAGGAGGAGGTATGAAGGGAAGTTGGTTAATGGATACAAAAATACAGTTAGATAGAAAGAATAAATCCTAGTATTCCATTGTACATTAGGGTGACTATAATTACCAACAATCTATTGTAGGCAAGGTGCAGTGGCCCAATCTATTGTAGGCAAGGTGCTGATAATCCTAGCACTCTGGGAGGCCAAGGCAGGTGGATTGGTTGAACTCAGGAGTTGCACCAGCTTGAGTAAAAGCAAGACCCTCTCGCTACTAAAAACAGAAAAACTAGCCAGGGTGGTTATGCATGCCTGTTGTCCCAGCTACTCTGGAGGCTGAGACAAGAAGATCGCTTGAGCCCCAGAGTTCGAGGTTGCTGTGAGCTATGATGAAGCCACAGTACTCTACCCAGGGTGACAAGAGTGAGACCGTCTCAAAAAATAATAAATAATAAATAATAATTTATTATATATTTCGAAAGGACTAGAAGAGAAGATTTGGAACGTTCTCAACACAAATGATAAATGTTTGCAATGACAGATATCACAATTACCCCATAAATTGATCATTACACATTGAATATATATATATATATCAAAATAATATGTAAATATGTCCAATTATGTATCAACAAAATATGTTTTCTTTGCCGAGATGAACTTAAGAATTTTATCAAGGTAGGTGGATTGCCTGAGCTTAGGAGTTTGAGACTAGCCTGAGCAAAAGTGAGATCTCATCTCTAAAAATAGCCATGTGTTGTGGTGGGCACCTATAATCCCAGCTACTTGGGAGGCTGAGGCAACAGGATCTCTTGAGCCCAGGAGTTTGAGGTTGATGAACTAAGATGCCATGGCACTCTACCGAGGGCAACAAAGTGAGACTCAGTCTCAAAAAATAAATAAATAAATATGTGAAATAAAATCCTTTAGTTAAAATTATGTAGAGAAGAAAAATGTTATTTTCAAACCTTTGGACTAGCCTTGTTTAATGTTTTAAAAAAAAAAGTTCTAATCCATATCTGTCACAGGAGCCATCATATTTTCATCATATTTCCAGTTAATTTGTTACATTATTTTTTTCTTTTCTTTTTTTTTTTTTTTTGCAGTTTTTAGCCAGGGCTAGGTTTGAACCCGCCACCTCCGGTACATAAGGCCAGTGCCCTACTCCTTTGAGCCACAGGCGCAGCCCATGGTTACATATTCTTTCATTCCACCTTTCTGAATTTTGTCCTTTTGAGACAGACAAACAACTCTACTTTGGCAATATTGTCTCTCATTTAACAATCTATTTCAGTCTTATTCTTGGCAGTTACCAATGACCTGGCGCTGCTGACCAGTTTTCAGTGAGTGTGTGTTTGTGTGTGTGTGGCTGTGCATGAAATGTTGCTATTTTCCTACACAGCTCTTCCCTTTGATCATCAACCTTGTCTTGTCTCCCACTCTCCCTTACAGCTCTAATTGTTTTTATTCTTTTGAAGCCATCTGGAAAAAAAGGAGGTCCTTAAAGAACAGTCTCTCTTTCCAGTCGTTGCTGCCAGCTTAGAAATAAATATTCCAATTTCTTTCTCACCCAGTATTTTTAGTTTGTTAAGAAGTTTTTTCTTTCTGCCTAGACTAGTTACAACCTCATCTGATTGTCCTCTTTAACATCACAGTGGGAGGATCATGGGGTTTCAGAACAAAATGCTTGATTTGACTTCAAGGCATAATCCTGTCGCTTCCTGGCTAGAGACCTTGAGCAGTCACTGAGACACTCTGGGACTCGGTTTCCTCAACTTAAAATGGGAGTGATCATACTAATTTTCAGAGTTGTTATAAGGATTAAATAAATTCATGTACATGAATGTTCCTTGAGAAGTATTATGCAGGAATGTTAATCTTTTCTCAGTTCAAAAACACTTCTTTAATAACTAATGGAGGATGGGGACAAACTCAAAGGACCAAAAGTAATATAAACACATGTGGCAGGCAGAGTTCCATGTATCAGGGGAGGGGGAAGGTTGAGGACAACTGCTGCTCAACTCAGACACAGTTTGCATCTCTGACAAAGATCCATTGTTTCCACAGACTTTGATTTTTCAAGAAAAGCTAGTATTCATGAAGATTTTAATATAAAATCTTCCAATTCTTAAATGAGCTAATTTCTAAAACTCGCATGGTGAATGAACAAAACAATATTTATCTATCAGCCAAATTTGTCTTATGGACATCCAGTTTGGTCTACTATGCGCCACATAACTATGGTGGGCCCAAGAAATGCAAAGAGAAAATATATAGTTTATGGTGGACACTGCGGTCCACTGCCCTGATTGATTCCCCTTCAAGAAAGGGTGTGCTGCCCTGCAGCAGGGGGTGCTATCAGCAGGTGGCCCTCAGCTGTTGGCCTCTTCAGTTATTGCTTCAGCTGCAGAGCTGCCTCACCCAAGGTCATGCCCCTTCCCGGGTGGCTCATACCCAGTGACTGACTGAGAGGTATATGGAGGCAAGCCACCTCAATCCAATTTTAACAACTCTGGAAGGCCACAGTAGCTCCAGAGCTCTCCATGGTGTTGGGCAAGGCAGTTGTCAGGTTTGCATCAGAGCTCATCTTCTTCCTCAATCCACTCGTCCTTCCTTTGTTCCATTCCACAGGTGATGAGCCCAAGATCACTCCTGAATAAACATCACATACACTAAATTCTGTCTTAGAATTAGCTTCCTGGGAAATTTCACATGCAACGCGATCCTCAAAGTCATGGAACTATCTGTATGATGAGCCAGGTGGACAAATTATTTTAATACCATGTGAGAAGAGGTAGGATAAGTGCATAAACAAAAAGCTATGAGAAGGGAAGAGAGGCCATCAACTTCACCAGAAGTGCAAGTTAAGTCTTCCTGGAGTGGACAATCTTAAAATAATTTTGGAAAGTTTTTAAGCAATAACCAGATAAAAAAGTACAAGTAGGCATTTTAGTCAAAGAAAACACTGAAAACAAAGAGCAGATGGAAAACAAAGAGCCAAGAAGCAGAGACCCCAAGTACGCATGGAGACCCACCAGCAATTTGGTACTAATAGAGATTCCAAAGTCAGAGAGAAAAGATTTAACTTAAGAATTTAGCCTTGGTGGCTCGGCACCTGTGGCTCAACAGGCTAAGGCGCCAGCCACGTACACCTGAGCTGGCGGGTTCGAATCCAGCCCAGTCCTACCAAACAACAATGACTGCTGCAACCAAAAAATGGCCTGGTTGTGGCAGGCGCTTGTAGTCCCAGCTACTTGGGAGGCGGAGGCAGGAGACTTGCTTGAGCCCAGGAATTGGAGATTGTTGTGAGCTGTGATGCCACAGCTCTCTACCCAGGGTGACAGCTGGAGGCTCTGTCTCAAAAAAAAAAAGAATTTGGCCTTGGAACTGAAACTTATTAGCAAGAAAAGAACAATTGATCCCATCAGGGTGGGCAAAGGACTTGAAGAGAAACTTCTCTAAAGAAGACAGGTGCACAGCCTACAGACACATAAAAAAATGCTCACCATCCTTAATCATCAGAGAAATGCAAATTAAAACTACTTTGAGATATCACCTAACGCCAGGAAGATTAGCCCACATAACAGAATCCCAAGACCAAGGATGTTAGCGTGGATGTGGAAAAAAGGGGACACTTCTACATTGCTGTGGGAATGCAGACTAATATGTTCCTTTTGGAAGGATGTTTGGACAATACTTAGAGATCTAAAAATAGACCTGCCATTCGACCCTATAATTCTTTTACTTGGTATATACCCCGAAGACCAAAAATCACAGTATAACAAAGACATCTGTACCAGAATGTTCATTGCAGCCCAATTCATAATTGCTAAGTCATGGAAGAGGCCCAAGTTCCCATTGACTCACGAATGGATCAATAAATTGTGGTACATGTATACCATGGAATACTATGCAGCCTTAAAGAAAGATGGAGACTTTACCTCTTTCATGTTTACATGGATGGAGCTGGAACATATTCTTCTTAGCAAAGTATCTCAAGAATGGAAGAAAAAGTATTCAGTGTACTCAGCCCTACTATGAAGCTAATTTATAGCTTTCATATGAAGGCTATAACCCAATTATAGCACAAGAATATGGGGAAAGGGTCAAGGGAAGGGAGGGGAGGGGAGGGAGGAGGTTGGGGTAGAGGGAGAGTAATTGGTGGGGCCACACCTACGGTGCATCTTAGAAGGGTACAGGCGAAACTTACTATATGCAGAATACAAATGTCTTCGTACAATAACTAAGAAAATGCCATGAAAGCTATGTTAATCAGTTTGATGAAAATAGTTCAGATTGTATATGAAACCAGCACATTGTACCCCTTGATTGCACTAATGTACACAGCTATGATTCAATAATTTTTAAAAAAAGTACCAGCTGAAGAGAACTAATTGTAAGGTTTCTAGTGATGCAGATTGTTTTTTAGGGGGTCAGCTAACATTGTAGAAAGAAGAGCGATCCTAAAATGTGTTAAAGAACATAGAAGCTTATTTCTCTTGCGTGGAATAGGCAGAGGCGAGTGATCTAGTTGGTGGGGTATGTTGCTCCACATGGTCATTCAGGGATTCAGCAGTCTTCTCGTGTGTGTTTCTGCCACTCCCTAGGGCCTTGCAATCATCTCCTTGGTTGAAGCTGGGTAGCAGCTATGGATGGGTTGTAGCTAACAAATTAGGAAAGAGCCAGGAGGAGGCAGACCCACCATGGGTCCAGAAGTGACACATCTCTTTTGGGTGGGTTCCTTTGGCAAGAACTTAGTCTTATAACTAAACCTGCTGGCAGCGGGGAATAGAGGGAAGAAGGGACTGGAAAATGTAGTCTAGCTTTATTTCACATACTGCGTTTTACTGTAGTGTTCCAATTTTATATTCTGTTTATTTATTCACCCATTTCATTACCAAATTTAATGAGAGATTATACATGTTGGGCACTTGAGAGACAGTGGTGAGCAGAGTCAGATATGGTCCATTTCCTCACGGAACTTGGTATCCAGTGGCTGGACAATGGAGCCTGGTGGCTACCATGGAAGCGTTCTGGATCAGAATGCTCAGATCTAAATTCCACTCTCAAGTTCCTTAACCTCTCTGTTCTTCAGTTTCTTCATCTGCAAAATGGGGTTCATAAATAAAAAGAGGATGATAACAAAGCCTCCTCACCTCCCTGCCAACTGCATTGTTATGAGGATTTAATGGGAAAACAATAAGTAAAACATTTGATGTGGTGTGTATAAAACAGTTTTTATTGTGCCTTAGTATTAGTGACAGAAACAGACATTAAGTACATGTTCATACAAATAGATGAAAAGTGGTAATTGTGGTAGGTGCTTCACGAGTGGATGTGGTACCAAAGAGAGTGCAAATGCCTGCAGGTGGGGGCCCTGGCCTGGTCAGGGAGGCATTGCTGAGGAATGAATAAGTGAGCTGAGATAGGAGTTATTTATGAGAAAAAACTATGAAGATGTGAAAGTCCCTTCCACAAAATCCCTAGAAAAGACAGGTAGTGAGCAAGGCTGGGTAATGGGTTGCTTGACTGATTGCCTCTTTACCAATATCTGCCGATGTCTGAGCTTTAACTCAGAGTAGACTGGTGGCTAACATGAGAGACAAGCGATAGAGAATACAGCTTAGGATGAGGGTCAGAGGGGATGAAGAGAGAGGATGGGGACTCCAGCCTGTTAGTTACATTAGGGAGGGTTCCATTTCCATGCTGTGAGGTTTGAGACAGAGGCTGCAGCCGGTACCAAAGGGCCCTTGGTGTCCTAATGCTAACATGAGGATATTAGCTAATAATAATGTGCAGAGGAGCTGCTGATTATTTCCAGGCCAAACCTTAGGAGTGTCCTCGAAAAGCAACAAAGTATGCTTCAAGAGTGTGAATTTATTGGATGTAACAGAATTTTCTTTAAAAAACGTTTTATAAAAGACATTTATTAACTATGGCCAAATTTATGCAAGTATCCATTGTAGGCATTTTCAAAACCTTTAATATGTTATGGATCTTATGAATCTCCTAGTGGGAGTTTCTCGAATCTCAAAACATTAGTGGCCTTGGCCGTGGTCTGTTGTGGATCTTAGTGATGGGATGAGCACACTGGGAAGTATCCTCACGTGTTATCAGCACTGACTCTCGGTGGCCCATGGACAAATACATCTAAGAGCCTGGAAGGACCTGACAGGCGTAGGGAGGGACCAAGCTGACATTGTCCAGACTAGACAGGGCCAGCAGTGGGTGACCACAGAATGCCATGAGGACAGGAGCAGGAGGTGTCTGGGAGGAAAAGTTGGGCTCTAGGAAAAAAAAGAGAACAGAATGTATGTCCCAACTTCTAGACACCGTCAATTGCAGGTACACTGCATTGGTCCCCCGGGAGCCAGTGCTGGAGTCTGTGACGGCCCCTGCATCTTGTCTCTAACAGGTTTTTGGAAATAGCTACGAGCCAGACAAAGCTCATGTCTAGAGGTGGGATGGCAGCAGAGTAAAGCAAAACTTGCTCTTTTTCCCCCACCTTTTCCAGGTTTTCAAAGCTATCAAAAATCAAGAATTTTCCTGAGATACAGTGCCCAAGCGTTTAAGAGTCTCATTTTGAAAACCAGAGTTTTCTGGCCTCTTCCTCAATGTTTATGAGCCCTTAGGTCTTCCTTCTGATGCTCATTCCCTCATTGCCGACCCCCGCTTGGACTCTTGGCCTGCTTTAATAGCAGTTTGGAGCTGCTTTACAATAGCCTCACGTATCTTGGGCTCCTATTTTTGCCATTCTTTTTAGTTTCCTACTTCTGTTTTCTGATTATAAAAGTAACAAATGTTCATTGTTTGAAAGTTCACAAAACTGCAACATCAAGGCAAAAACTACTCATCATCTTAACCGAGAGTCAACTCCAACCCAAGTTGGCTGA
The DNA here is from genome assembly GCA_963573935.1 of Arctocebus calabarensis. Classification (NCBI taxonomy): domain Eukaryota; kingdom Metazoa; phylum Chordata; class Mammalia; order Primates; family Lorisidae; genus Arctocebus; species Arctocebus calabarensis. Next base: position 14,719 of record CAUYON010074401.1, on the reverse strand, counting down.
TGGCCATCTGATATTTTCTTCTCTGATTTTATTTTTTCATAAATCAAGATTATTTGTGATTTAATTTTGTGTCTTGCCATTCCTCTACTTAATCTCATGCCATGTTTTTCCCCCATGTCATTAAAAACTCTTTAGTAGAATAATTTTTAGTGGCTGCCTGATATGTTAAAGATGGAAGTATTGTAATTTACTTAGCTGTTCAATTTCCTCCTAACTATATTTGTTGTTCTTTTCCCAATCTGAATGTCTGTCTTTTTGGTGAAGACAAGGAGACAGGGGCTGTTAAGGAATTGTGTTCCCTTCTTTCTAAGTCATATATTACTATTACACAGTCTTTCTCAAGAAGTGAGCTTATTCCTTCCATTTTCATTGATTTATTGAGCGTGCTTAACCTTTGTGTTGTCTTAGCATTTTCTCCTAAGCTTCAGCTCACTGTGCTATTTAACTTTTCTGTCCTAATCTTACAGATGCTACTCACTTGCCCTTCTATCTGTCTTTGGTACATGCCCTTTCAAAACATCAATCTGTTAGAAGTTTCTCTGTATAGATGCTTTGGATGATTCACTTGGTGCTGAGAAATGCAGACCCAGAACAGTTCTGCCTTACTAGCTAAAGCTTTCAGCCATTTGCCACAAAAAAAGATGGCCCCTAGACAAATCATCATGTAGAAAGCTTCAATTTGCGGGGCTTAGGTTATTTTGTTTTCTCAAGAAAATGTACATACATTTCAACAAAGAGGTGAATTCATCTGCTTGGGTGGTTTAAACAGCACATGTATTTGCTCACAGTTAGAAGGCTGGGAGTCTAAGATCAAGGTGTCAGAAAGTTCAATTTCTGGTGAGGCCTCTCTTCCTGGCTTATAGACAGTCACAAAGAGGTTGAAGCTTCAATGTGGGAATTTTGAGGAACATAATTCAGTCCAGAAGAAGAGGTAACATAACATTGTAATGCTCTGTAGTTTTTATATTTTGTTCTATGTCAGGAGAAGTTTTGCTTGCTTGACACCTGGAATTTTTTTTTTTTTTTAATAAAAGAGAGGAAGAATCTCACTTCTTTTCACTCTCAAAAGAAAGGATGTTGTTGTCATTGGGTGTCAGCCCTTCCAGTTCTTTCAAGAATGAAAGACACAACCCATCGTCATAATTCTAATAAGTCTAGAGAGCTTGACCATGGAAAAACCTTCTTTTCTTCACTTTTTCTAACTGGGAAGGGGGATAGGGATATTATATTATATTATGTTTATCATATTATATTATGAGACTGGGTCTTTCTTTGTTGCCCAGGCTGGAGTACAGTGGTGCCATCATAGCTTAGCTCATGGCCTCTTGAAATTCCTGGGCTAAAGTGTAGCCTGAAACTCCTGGGCTCAAGCGGCTTCAGCCTCCTGACTAGTGACTAGAGTAAGTGCATGCCGCCACACCTGGGTAATTTTTAAGTTTTTGTAGAGATAGGGTCTGTCAATGTTGCCCAGGTTGGTATTGAATTCTTGGCCTCAAGTAATCCTCCCACCTTGGCTTCCCAAAGTGCTGGGATTACAGACCCGAGCCACTGTGCTCAGAGATGGTAGGGATTTTAAATGCTTGGGTAAATGAAGTATTTAAAGGCAGACTTCACCATTAGAGGGCTGAGAAATCAATGTGTGTTATCTTGAGCATTTACTCAATAGATACTTATTGAGAGCTTATTCTGTGACAGAGGAACTGTTCCAGCACCCTGGATACAGAGGCGGACAAACAAAATTCCTGGCCTCACTGAGTAACACTCTAGTGAGAAGATAGATAATAAACAGATAAAAAAATAAATATATAGTATGGAGGTGAGTGAATCCTATAAAAAATAAAGTAAGATAAATGGAGATGGACTTGTTGATAAAATGTTTCTGTGTCTGATGTTTGACTCTTAAAAATCTTTATCATTCACTCATTGCATATAAATAGAATCTATTATTAAATCTAGAATTTTCCTAGATCTTTGGCTAAGGATTCCCCCCAGACAAGATGCTGCTTCTGTTTTTCTATAAGGACATGAACGTTGTACTTTTTCTTCTACGAAGGCTTGTGGCCTATGTGTATGCAAAGAGCAACCATCTTCAGGTACTTATAAAAAAGTAATTATTATTATTGTTGTGGTTATTGAGACAGGATCTACCTCTGTTGCCCTGGCCAGAGTATAGTGCTGTCTTCATAGCTCAATGCAACCTCAAATTCTTGGGCTCGGGCGATCCTCCTGGTTTTCTAGTTATTGATGATTAGACACTTTCTTCCATATTTAGAGTAGATTCTCTCACTTTAGGAGATGGGGTCTTGCTCTGTTGCCCAGGTTGGTCTCAAACTCCCATGGGTCAAGTGATCCTCCAGCCTCAACCTCCCCAGAAGCTGAGACTAAAGGCATGCCACCATGCCCAGTTTACAGAAGATTCTTTAGAGTTTAGAACTTCTGCACTAAAGCAACATAAAATCTAATAGCATTCCAATTAAATACAAATATCATATCACTTACAATATTTTATTTCCAGTTGGCAGCAGACAAATAATGAGTGGCTTTTTCTACATCATTCCTCCAAGCTAATGCACTAGTAAGCATTGCAAATACCACTCATCAGAGGGACCACTTATTTATAAAGTGAAATGCAGACCAGCCCTTACACTAAGCTTTACTCACAGCCCTGGCCCACAAAAGGTTCCCCAGATGGCTCCTCTGTTGGACTCTACTTCATGCTTTCATGCTTCATGCTTTCATGAGCGTCATCCTGTTCCTTTTCACTTTTCCTGTCATTGGCTGGTGACTCTTCAGGTAGAGATGGAGAGGTCTTGTGCTGCCAAGCCTGAGGCTAGTGTCACCCCAAAAAGCAGAGGCAGGGGAGTTCCCACCAAGGATTTCCTCAAATCTTCCTGAGATGTGGTTGTTTGTTTGGGATTCCAAAGAAAGACGCACTTAACTCTAGCGTGATCAGTCTCTAGCTTTTATTAGGGGAACATCTGGAGTCAATATTGAGCAACACAAAAATCAAGAAACATGACATCTACATGAAGGGAAACAGGAACGCCCTCCCGGCAGCAGCGTTGAGCTGAGCAAGTTGAAACGTGGGCAGGTGAATCAGACAGGACGCTGCAACTGCGTTTCTTGGTGGTGAAATAATGGGCGATGATACAGCTTGTTTCAAAACTTTCATAGGGACCCATGTATGTATAGAAGGAGCTGTGGCTATGTTCACAATGGATAGCAAGACAAGGGATGTTTCACCGAGGAGTTTACAAGAGGGCGTGAGCAATTTGGCTTAAGGCCCTCCTGGCTGTTTGTTTCTTTAGAGCAATAACCCAAACACCTTTATCAGTGCCTGGGTGAGCAAGGCCCAGGCTGCAGAGGAAAACGTGTATTTCTGCAAAGCACCGTGTATTTTTCGGTCAGGACAGAGAAAGAAGCAGGGCGACACTGTGGGACTCTACAGGTGGCTCTCCAACAGCAGGATCCATGCTTTCATCCTCTTTGGTCTATTCCTGGGAGATGCTAAAACGTGTCTGCCTGATGCCTGGGCCTTATTCCCAGCCCTGCCACACACTTCTCTGAAAGCTCTGGGTGGCTTCACACTGGGGCAGTAAATCCCCGTGGAACGGGCTGCCATTTGGTAGAGTAGGTGTAAGGATTAACTGTCTCCCAGCCACCCCTGCAAATAGTTTTTATTAGAGCTTCCTCTCGAAATCAGATTATAAGATTTTTTTTTTTTATTGTTAAAGTAGAAAATCCTTTTAACTGATGAAAACTTCTATTGGAAGAGTTTCTTTACAATATATCCCTTCCCTTCTGTTTTCAGTAGCTGTCTATTATTTAATGTTCTCCTTTATTGCAGCATAAAATCTTGGGTAAATAATCTCACATTATTTAATTAAAAGTTATGATGAGATTCAAAGAAAAAGACAGACTTAGGCAGAATGGTAAAGGTGGTGAAGCGTGCGTCTCTTTCTTCCTCATTTTTCTTTCTTTTTGAAAGCTACCGAGTGCTTTCCCCAGGCAACCATATTGTGCTGTATGCTACAGCCTTACCTCAGCTAGTCCTGGTCTTTCCCACCCTCATCTTCTGCCCAACTAATTAGTCAATATCTTTTCCCCCATAATCTGACCTACTGATTTGAAATGTAATGTAGATAAACTAATATAGGGCAAGTTACTGGTGACCAATTACTGCTGCACACAGGCTCTTCCATTCTGTACCCAACGGATATCCACTTATTTGATCCCAGGCTTACCTTCAGAATTTACCCTTTTGTTCTTTATGCTTAGCCTCATTTCCAAATATCACTCCTTTTTTATTTTCATCTTATTTGCAGACCTTGGTAGTAAATGTTTAGAAATTCATATGGTAAGGAGCATTGATGCTGCTTAAAATTTTTTTTACTTTTTTCAAAATAGATCCTTTTATATGAGTTGGGAATACATTCAGCTGTGAGCAATAAAGTTCTAAACAATAATGGCTTAAATCAAGAGGCATGTTACTTCTCTTCCATATAAAAGAATCCTAGAGGTTGGTTCTGTGTGATCAGAGACCAAGGCTCCCTCTCCCCTGTTCTGTTGGACTTGGTTCTGTGTGGTCAGAGACCAAGGCTCCCTCTCCCCTGTCCTGCCATATGTTGTTTCCATTTTATAAAAAGAGTGCTCCCTTCTAAAAGCACCATACAATTTCCATCTCCCCCAGAACCTAGTCGCATGACCACACTAGGCTGAACAAGAGGCTCACACTTCTGCAAGCTGGCCTCTAGCATGCTCGCCTGGATGCTGGGGTTCTTTTATCAAGAAAGGAGAGATGAGTGGATATTGGCCATCATTTCATTTTTATAATTATGAAAGTGATATGCACAAGTGTAAACACAAGAAAACGCACAAAAGTAGAGAGGGGAAAGTACTCCCAGACCTAAGTTCTCTCAACATTTTGTCTAGTCTTTCCTTCTATTTTTCTTTTCACTATGCTTCTATGACTTCAAGTTTTATAGAATTATGAGAAAAATTTGGTCAACGTATAATTTTTAAAAGACATATAACCAAAGTGGGCTATTGCTATAAACAGCTGTTTTTTTTACAATGAACCTTTTTTTATATTGGCTGTAATATATATCATTCCATCTCTCCATCTTTCTGCCTATCTACCAAAGCACCTTATTTTTTGAATCATTTTAAAGTTGCAGATATTAGTAATTTAGGCCATAAACACTTCAGCATGCATATCGTAAACTAGAGTTCATGTATTTTTTCTTTCTTTGACAAAGGTAAAATTAAATATAGTGAAATGCACATGCTCCTAATTTAATGAGTTTATATGACATTTTAAATTTTGGTTTTATGCAGGGAAGATACTGTTATTGTGATTAGTGGATGAGATCTATGCATGTTAATAATGTAGAACATGATAATAATACTTTTTTTGAGATAGCGTCTTACTCTGTTGCCCAGGCTAAAGTTCTGTGGCATCATCCCAGCTCACAGGAACCTCAAACTCTTGGGCTCAAGGGATCCTCCTGCCTCAGTCTTTTGAGTAGCTCAGATTATAGGCCTGTGCCATAATGCCCACCTAATTTTTTCTATTTTTAGTAGAGGCAGGGTTTTGCTCTTGCTCAGGCTGACCTTTAACTCCTAACCTCAAGGGATCCTCCCAACTTGGTCTCCCACAGTGCTAGGATTACAGGTGTGAGCCACCTTACTTGGCCCCCTTAATAATGATTTTAATAACTAGCACATATATTTAGCCTTATCATAAGACATTTTGATTATTCATCAGGTTTTACTTTTTTTTAAATTTCAGGTTAATGTGAGTGTACAAACAACAGGTCACAATATTTGAATTTGTTAGGTAGAGTCCATCCTGTAGTTGTGTCCCACCCAAAAGATGTGCCATATACCCCTACATTGTGCCCATTTGGAGCGTCAAAGAAATACTGAGGAATATACCTAACAAAAGAGGTAAAAGATCTTTTCAAAGAGAATTATGAAATCCTAAGGAAAGAAATTGCAGAAGACACTATCAAATGGAAGAACATACCATGCCCTTGGCTGGGAAGAATCAACATTGTCAAAATGTCATTCTAGTCAAAGCAATCTACAGACTCAATGCAATCCCCTTTGAAGTACCAACATCATATTTTGAAGAACTAGAAAAAATAGTACTTAATTTTGTATGGAACCAGAAAAAAACCCATATTGCTAAGGCTATTCTTAGTAATAAAAATAAAGCCAGAGGCATCACCCTACCAGACCTCAGGCCATATTACAAGTCCACAGTAATCAAAATAGCATGATATTGGCACAAAAAATAGAGTCATAGAGATATGGGAAAGCATAGAAAAGCAAGAATTGAAACCAGTCATTTGCCATTTGACCTCTGATAAACCAAACAAAGGATACGATTGGGAAAAGAATCTCTATTCAACAAATGGTGCTGGCAGAACTGGATAACCACATTAAAAGACTAAATCTCAACCCACATCTTTTATGCCTTATAAAAGTTGATGCAATTTTTATGGTGTATGGCATGCCTCTTGGAGGGGGGCAGAACACAATTATAAGAGGGACTTTATCTAACAAATGCAATCAGTGTAACCTGATTCTTTGTACCCTCACTGAATCCCAAACTATTAAAAAACATAGTTTAAAATAGTAAATCGCACATAAACTTTACGTGCACCCTATATATATAATAACACAAAAATTTCCTTAGGCTTAATTCATAAGTGTCGAATTTCTGTTCAAAATTATATGGAGATTTTTATTTAGGGCAGTTGATCTATATTGCCAAATTGCATTCCAGAATCATTGTATAATTTTACTCTCCCTCTAGCAGGGTGTGTGATTGATTTCCTGTAATTGTCTTTATATAGCTTTAAGAGATTATCCAGAGAATTTCATGCAGGAGGCATTCTTATTATATTAATATTTACCAGCCTTCCTTTTACTGGTTTCTAAAAATCTTTCTTGACTGTAAATTTTCATAGCCAAGTAGTCATTTATTTTATTAGACAATTCATATCTTTCTTTCCAGTCCACATCTTTATGCATAACAACTGCAACCACTGTCAGATTAGTCTTGTCGTACCCTCACCCAAATGGAGAGCCTGTGTACTTATATTGTTTGATCAAATTGTGAATGAAAAATTCAGAGTTGCCATGTTTGCTTTTCTGTTTGCTAAAGTAAATTTTATCTTAAGGTGCCAGTTACTATCAAAAGGCTACATGTTCTAGGAACTTTGTCTGATTCAGGTTTTTTCCCAAACATATGAATGACTTCATGTGCTACTTGGTATTCTCTGACCTGTTTCTCTCCATTTCCTTATGCCCTGTCCCTTGGCAACTACTGTTTCCTTTTCTCTGTATATTTCAGTTTTTTGAAAAAAAAGATTCTACATATAATAGAGATCCTACATTGTGCCCATTAGGAGCTTCAAAGAAAATGAAATACTGTGGAATATACCTAACAAAAGAGGTGAAAGATCTTTTCAAAGAGAATTATGAAATCCTAAGGAAAGAAATTGCAAGACTTGTAAGACTTAATCTACTTCTGGCTTATTGTACTTAGCATACTGTCATCCAGGTTCATCCACCTTCTGGCAAATATTAGGATCTCATTCTTTTTAAGGTCTGTATTATATTCCGTTGTGTACTTAGGCTATACTATGTTGTTTTGGGAGATGGGATCTTGCTCTGTTGCCCAGGCTGGAATCATCATAGCTCACTGCAACCTCAATCACCTGGGCTCAAGCGATCCTCCTACCTCAGCTGTGATGACAGGCACATGCCACCACACCTGGCTAATGTTTTTATTTTTCGTAAAGATGAGGTCTCATAATGTTGTACAAGCTGGTCTCAAACTCCTGGCCGGAAGCAATCCTCCTGCCTCAGTGTCCCAAAGTGCTGGGCTTACAGGCGGGAGCTGCTGTGCTCAGCTATAATATAGTTTCTTTATTCATTTAGCTGTTGATGGACATTTAGGTTGTTTCATATGTTGGGTACTATGAATAATGCTTCCATGAACTTGGGAGTGCAGCTATCTTTACAATGTGGTAATTTCATCTCCTTTGGGTTTACATATACCTGGAAGAGGGATTCCTGGGTCGTATGGTAGTTCTGTTTTTAATTTCTGCAAAAACCTCCATACTGTTTTCCATATGAGTGTATCAACCTACATTCTCATGAGAAGGAAGTGTACAAGGGTTCCCTTTTCTCAACACCCTTGCCAACTCTTGACTTTTTGATTATAGCCACCCTAAGAGGTGAGAGGTAGTATCTCATAGTGGTTTTGATTTGCATTTCCCCAAGGATTAATTATGTTGAGCATTTTTTTTTTTTTTGAGATGGAGTCTCACTGTGTCATTAGTAGACAGCTGTGGTATCACAGCTCATAGCAACCTCAAACTTTTGGCCTTAAGTGGTTCCCTTGCCTCAGCCTCCCAAGTAGCTGGGACTACAAGTGCCTGCCTCAACGCCTGGCTAATGTTGAGCATTTTTGTTTGTTTGTTTTTGTTTTTTTGAGACAGGGTCTGTCTTACTTTGTCACCCTTGGTAGACTGCTGTGGTCTCAAAGCTCACAGCAACCTAAAACTCCTAGGCTTAAGTGATTCTCTTGCCTCAGCCTCCCGAGTAACTGAGACTACAGGTGCCTGCCACAACACTGGGCTATTTTTAGAAATGGGGTCTTGCTCTGACTGAGGCTGATCTTGAACACATGAGCTCAGGCAATCCACCGGTCTTGGCCTCCCAGAGTGCTGGGATTACAGGCTTTGAACCATTTTTGTGTCTTCTTTGGAGAAATATTAAAGGTCCTTCACTTACTTGAAAAAAATATGTTTTTTTTTCTGCTATTGAGGTGTATAAAGTTTTTTTTTTTTTAAAAAGCTTGAATATTAACTCCTTAACAGATAACACAGTTCAAATATTTTTCCCAGCCCAGAGATTGCAGTTCATTTTGTTGATTGTTTACTTTGCTGTGCAGATAGCTTTTTGGTCTATTGTAGTCCCATCTATTTATTTTTGCTTTTGTGGCCTCAGCTTTCAGAGTGATATCCAAAAAAATCATTGCTGAGGTCAGTGTCAAGGAGCCTTTCCCTATGTTCTCGTCTAGGAGTTTTATGGTTCCAGCCTGTTGCAATAGGGAGAAATTGAACTCAATTTCTCTGAAACAAATGGCAGGAGGTGTATTTTTTGTTTTGTTTTGTGTAAAACATTTAATTTATTGGTCTTTTGGGGGAATTAGATGCATCACCACTGTAATGCAACTGAGCCATTGATCTTATAGCTTCGTCAACATTAACTGGTTCACTTTCATGATGCCGCTGAGGAATCAATTCTTTCTGCACAGGTTCAAGAGAAAGACCTTTTGAGACGTGGGCAAGTTCCTCTTGTATATTTACAAAAGTTTTATTTCTTCTGTTAACTTTTTCATCATTCATTGTGTTTATCTTCTTACGATTAGTGGTAACTGGTTTTGCTTTATTTTTAATCTTGAAGTTTTTTTGGCCGGCTATGTGAAATACATTCCTGGACTTCTGTCTTCTTAATCTGTTCTTGGACATTGTCAGACGTTTGATATCCTCATGTAACTTCCCAGGGTCCTAGTGATGCCATCTGCCAGGCAGGAGGGCTTTTAAGTTGAGCTATTGGAAACTACTAGTGGACAAGGTGGGGGGGGGGGCAAGTTGTCCAAGTGATTATCCATCTGATTAGGCCACCTGTGTTTGCTAATTGTCCCTTACTAAAGGAGGGCTCCTACCCTCACAGAGGCTGGGAGACAGGAGAACTATCCTTTCTAGCCATTACATTTCAAAGGGATGGCTCCCAGGTCCTAGAGAAGGGCATTCTTGAGCTGTGAAACTGGCGGGAGGCTGGGAGATTTACATCTACAGGGGGCAGAGAGAGAATTTATAATTGCAAATTTCCTAAAGTAAATGGTCTTAAGAGCAGGAGGTCAGGGGCCTATCAGGAAGAAGGCTCTCTAAAGTTTAATGGAGCTGAAGAGACTGTTAAGGCCATCTTGGTCAGCGTGTGTGTGTGTGTGTGTGTGTGTGTGTGTGAGAGAGAGAGAGAGAGAGAGAGAGAGAGAGAGAGAGAGAGAGAGAGAGAGAGAGAGAGAGAGAGAAAGAGATTCTTTTCTAACAGAGGCCGTCCCTGCTGCAGTTCTGGGGCCCTGTTGGATGTTGGGGGTTGGGCTGACCACCTTGCCGGCGGTGGGAGGCTGTAAGGTGGGGAAGTGCTCTGCTGATTCTGGGCAGGCCAGGCCAGGGGACAGACTCCCAGATGGGGAAGGCATTTTGGATCTTGATGGGTCTCCATCAAGTATGCTGCTCATACTTTCATTCTTTTCCTGGGGGGTGGGTGGGTGGGATTTTTTTTAAGTATTTAAACACATAAATTAATTATAAATTTGTAAAAAGAAATAACAAAACAAAATAATTAAACAATAAATGAAACTTGTAAAAAAAAAAAAGCATCCTCTTCCCAAACCTCTGCACGTGAATTTAAAAATCAGTTGCACACAGTTATAAAGCCCTTCCTCTCTCACCCTCGTCCATTACACACGGTGGTGTTGACAATATCCAGGAGACCTGGCAGGGAATAAAATCTTGCCAGCAAACGACAATAAGCTTCTGCCTGTGGGAACCTGCCACCCCAAAGCACAAAGGAACCTGGCAGGGACAGCTGTAAACAGAATCCATGGAGTCCCTGGCCGCCCAGGGGCCTTATCCCCACCCGGGCTTCTTGCGGGACTGGGACGGCTGGGCTGGGCGCCCGTAAAGGTGCAGCGGGAGGGTGCGGGGGATGCCAGGTGGGCGCAAAGTCGGCCAGAAGCCCGTTATGGTTGTAGTTAAATTGAAGGCTAATTAAAAAGCACTTAGACTTGGAAAACAGAACGCCTCAGCGGGGAGGCGACAGCGTGGCTGGGCTGGGCGCCAGCAAGGAGCCCCCGCCGCGCGGCTGCGGGCAAGGAATTGCGGGGCGCCGGCCCAGCCCAGCGCATAGCCGGTGCCCTGCAGCCTGCCACGCGCGGCGAGGCCGCAGTCCCTCCTGCTCGCGACCCTTTCCCAAGGAGGAACAAGGAGAGACAAAACTCACTGCTTCTTTGCAGAGAGGTTGGGGCATCGGACTTTGAATGGTCAGCAAATCCTTTTCCAAGTTCACCATTAAAATAGAAAAGACGGTTTGTGATGATGTGCCGTATGATTAGGGACTAGGGGTGCTGGTGGCGGTGGCTTTGTGGACGGGGGAAATGGCAAAATTGTGACACCTCGGTTTGGACAGCTCGGTTAGTGTTCCAGGACGCCCTCACCACGTTTGATTAGGGGTGAGGTGCGTAGGGACTGAGCTATGAGCCCCTCCCCGGCACCTTAGAAAATGTTCTCCCTACAATTGGAGGCCCTTCCTGCCCAAATCCTCCCTACAAGGCTCGGGGGAACCTATCATACTCTCGTTTTTATAAATGTACGAGTAAATTTTTAAGGCTAATCTTGTTAAACAGAAAAGCTCAACGAGTATTTAACTACATTTCTTTAGGAAGAGCGCTGAAGCTAAATGTAAGCAACTCTTGGTTTGCGCTGGATTTGCAGTTTGGATACTTATTCTCTGCGTGCGCGTAGCTTTGTGCTGGACAAGGAGACGGAACGCTGAACTGGCCTCCACCGTCCTATAATAGTGTAAAATACTTAAAGGCGATGCGGAGATTTCAGAATAGCTATTACATATGCAAATTCCAAGAGTAAAAATGTAACAAAATCATGAGGCAGATTGTTAATAGGAATATATTTGAGTAGTGTGAAGCAAGAGTTTGTCCCTGGTGATCTGGGATCTATCCCTGGGGGGTCTGGGTCAGTGCCGGGTACACAGAGGGGACCGCAGTGAACATTAGTTGAAAGCCAGACGTGCTCGTCTCCAAAGCAGTTACTTACAATGCAAGTGACTTATTTCAGAGATGCTCTTACTGCTCCCATTATTTTTTTGGAAGGAAGTTTTCTTCGGTAATTTCCTCTAAGACTAGTCCCCATTTCTTTGCAGCCATACTTTTAATTTTTGTATCAAATCAATACACTCTGAATGACCAAGTTTATGTGTATTATTTATCAGACAGAGAGCCAAATAACTTTTTTAGTTCGTTCTCAGAGGCGGAATTGAGCATCCTGCAGGTTATTAAAAGAATGCCACAGGCTCTGAAAGCAATTCTCCAAGAGGCATGCCAAAATGTTTGCCTTAATAAAAGCTTCACTTGCAAAAGGTGTCTCACTTCCCGAGATGAATACCTTGAAGGGAACAGAGCTCATCTGATTTACTCTTGTATGTTTGATAAAAAAATCAACTCCATTACTCATATTTATGTTATTATATACTCCTGGAAGGAGCTTAAGTGCTTTTGATTGAGTAAAGAAAAGAGGCATAAGAATTATTTGTTCTTTCCTACTACTCTTCCAAGGATTTTAAGCTAGCTAAGAACAGGAGCTATTTCTTCCTTATAGAGTCAACTTCCATTCTCTATCATTTTACTCCCAGAAATTTCAGAGTCTTTCATTTCTCCCTATTATACATTTATCTTTTTATATTTAGAAAATACAGTCTAAATAGAATAAAAATAGCAGATACAGCCTATCGCCACAACCTAAATACTACTTTTACAGAAATATATTTCCACTCTCTAGAATTTCTATTTTGCAATATGTGTCAGTAATGAAAAATGTTTAAAATATAAATGCAAATAATTAAAGAATTGTTATAAAATAAATGTCATGTAACCATTATCTAAATCTAGAAAATGAACATTGCCAGTGTCTTAGTTTCTGTGGTTGCCCATTTGTAATGACTGTCTTCTTGCTTTCTCCTAAAAAGAACCCATATCTTCTTGTTGTTTTGCAGTAATTATTTTATAGTTTTTCTTTCTCTCCTTTTTTTTTTTGAGACAGAGTTTGACTTTGTCACTTTGTCGCCCTTGGTAGTGTCCTGGCGTCATAGCTCACAGCAACCTCAAACTCTTGGGCTCAAGCAGTTCTCTTGCCTCAGCTTCCCAAGTAGCTGAGACTACAGCTTCTTGCCTCAGCACTTGGTCATTTTTAGGAGTGGGGATCTCGCTCTTAGGCTGGCCTTGAACTCCTGAACTCCAGCAACTCACACCCCTCGGCCTCCTAGAGTACTAGGATTACAGGTGTGAGCCACTGTGCTCTTCCGCTTGTAGTTTTTCTTATTCTTTTCTAACTCAGTAGTCATGGATTACTTTCACTTATTTTTGACTTTACAAAATTATATACACTCTGAATGACAAAGCTATATCGGGTTCCTTTCAATCAACATGATGCTTATGTGATTTATCCATGTCATTTAGCTTCATTGTTTAGAATTCATTCTATAAATCTGTCACAGTTTATCCATTCTGCTGAGGAACATTTTGAGTTGTTTCAGTTGGGGTTATTATGAGGAGTGCTGCTATGAACTATTTTGTTCATTCCTGCCTCTTGGTGGGTGCGTTAGCATATAGAAGGTGTGCAATTGCTGGTTCACAGGGTACCAGGGGTGTCCAACCATTTTTCCTTTCTGCCACACATTTGAAGTACAAGCGTTTTCTTGGCCACACGTTGAATACACAAACACTAATGAAAGCTGATTATCAAAGAAAAAGAAAATAAAGGGGGTCTGTGCATACTTTTTGTGATATCTGACACCATGATAAGCAAAATCAGCATGAAGCCCACAGATCACAGGTTGGACAACCCTGGTCCGATATGAAATATGCAATTTAGACTCCTGACCATTATCATAAGGTAATTTCACTCTGTACTCTTGAGAGTAGTAGTATCTTTCAGTTTTTAAAATTTTTATGTTCTACTGGGGCCTCCAAATTTGTTCTTCCTTTCCACAGTTGTTTTGCTCTTCAGGTCATTTGCATTTCTATCTGCATCTTAGAATCTGCTTGTCAACTTCCATAAAAATATCCTGCTGAAATTTTGAATGGGAATGCACTGAATCTATAGATGAATTTGGGAGAGAATTAACATCTATTTCTGCCACATATTTTTCTTTTACATATGTTATAAACTCTACTATACATTGTTATTAGTCTTATTTACTCAATTATTAAAATCTATTATTGATTTGTATTGAGATATAATTAACATACCATAAAATTCATCATAAAGTATAGAATTCAGTGGTGTTTAGTATATCCATACGGTAACAAAACCGTCATCATACCAGAACATTTTTATTCCCTCTCCAAAGAAACCCCATACCTGTTAAGAGTCATCAATTATCTTTTATAGAAATAAAAATAATAAAAAAATGTTATATTTCCTAACGTAGGTTTCTCTTTTGGTGCTATTCTTTCCGTAGATCTTGTCATTTTTTTCTTGTAACTTTTTTTTTAAGACCAGTTTTTTTTTGTTTGTTTTCAGAGACAGAGTCTCACTTTATTGTCCTTGGTAGAGTGCCATGGTGTCACAGCTCATAGCAACCTCCAGCTCTTGGGCTTAGGCAATTCTCTTGCCTCAGTCTCCTAAGTAGCTGGGACTAAAGGCACCTGCCACAATGCCTGGGTATTTTTTTTTTCCTTATAGGTAAATTATTATTATTATTATTTTTTAAATAATTTTATTGAATCATAATTCTGTACATTGGTGCAATCATAGGGCACGATTCATATACATTCAGAAATGTTTTGATCGTACTATTACAGATAGCCTTCATGGCATTTTCTTGATCACTATATAAA